>VWZY01010091.1:459250-483213 GCA_013399075.1 Chloroceryle aenea
TTTTGGCTATCTTCTCTTGCCCTATTCCTTGTCCATAAAACCAAAACAGATCCAGGCTGGTAGGCTGGTGTGATATTTCTGACCTCCCAGGCAGGGGGCTGCACGGTCTCTTAGTGTAGCATAAGAGGAGTCAAGCGCTCAGTTCAGGCAAGCCAGGCTGTGGGGGGGGAGGGTGTCAGCCTGGCTCAGAGGGTTTGTGAGGGTTGTGTTGTGGAATTACAGACATTTGCCAGACCTCTGATACGTACAGAACTCAAAATAGAGCAAAGGGAGAATTTCTCTAGCTTGTATGAAAATAATCACAACAGTCCATTTTCCTACCTTCTTGCCCAACAGGACACTAGAGACCTGGCTGATCTGCAGGAAGAGACCGAGCGGTTCAAGGAGAGATTGGCTCATGTTGAAGCAGAAATAGAGCATTCTGAGAAGTCCAGTCGGGGAAAACTGCAATTTTTTTGCAGCAGCCTCAACAAGCACCTTCAGTACTTCCATAGCAGTGACTTGTGAGTGTCCCAGAGGGACCAGGGCTAGCAGTCCACTCCTTCAACCTTTGCCTCACGACAGCAGATCTGACTGGCCCCCTGTGCAGAGTGCACTGACTCTTATGTGCAGTGAGATTTGGAGCAATTTGCACATCCTTCACTGGTCTGCTTTTCAACTTCCTACTGCTTGATGTGTGTATTTTGATAATCACATCCCAGCTTTGGATTTGTGGCAGAATTCAGTGAAGCAAGATTGTACTGACCTGCTGCAAATCAGAGTCCTTTTTGCAGCTGACATTGCTATAACAGAATTCTTGTATTTTGTTTGGTGCATTTTACCTTGAATGCACACGCATTGACGCTTCAATAGAGATTTCAAATCTTTCATGTACAAATACAAAATGAGACTGAGAGATATGAGGTTTCAAATCCAAAGCTGGCTTGCATGTTAAGGTGATTACATTTTGCAGGACGTTTGTTAGTTCATTGTGATATATTAAATAAAACAAGCTGTAAATGCAAGTGCAAAATATAGAATTGCACAAAGTGTGTGCATTACCAAAAGACATCACTTTCTAGATCTCAACTGCAATGTTAACAGCGTCTGAATTTTCAATATGCGCTTGAATTTGTTTCTCATCTTTGCTGGTAGTAACATTTTCTTAACTGACGCCCAGTGTTTGTATTACATTGAGTGAGAGAACAAAAATCCTTGTTAAGTAGAGCCTGGTGGTTTTTACTTTTCTTTCAATTTACAGTTGGTATCACAAACTTGGTATGTGTAGAATATGTCTCGACTCTTGTTTTTACATTATCTACTAAAGGAGTTTTTTCTCTCAGCTCTCATCCCTTGTCTCCTCTGCTTCAGCTCTTCTCTGCTGAATGAAAAGCTACTGGATGAAATCCTACAAGATATCAACAGCTTGATAAATGTAAGAGTTTTGAGGGTTTGGACATATTACTGAGTGGTATCTGCTCAGCAAATTACCAGTGAGCATCTATGACCATCACAAATGTGAACAAAAATGCACCAGCTCAATCTTTTGTGCTGAAGCTTAAGATAAAAATCTACACAATAATTTATGATTAACTGGTACCATGGTTCAGCCAGTGCATTAAACTTAATTGTGCATTTGAGCACTGTCTGACTGACAGCTCTGGTGACTGATGTCTGATACTAACCCACAGAGGCGCTCGGAATTGTCAGCAATAAGTTTCCAATTTATTGTGCTAGCTACTCACACTGACATCTTTATGCTCCTGGATTCCTCACCCTTCTCTTACCTGATTTCCATCACCTTTCTGTTGCGGCTGAGGGGTGGCCCAACTCTGGGGGCATGGCAAGCTTGCTACTTTTCTTTCAGATGCTAAAAGAAGTCCTGGAGCAGTACGGAGGGGAGGTGCGCCTTGGAAAGACAGAAAGCCTGAGAAGTGTGGCCAGCCTGCAGGAGCACTGGACGAAGCTGGGACAAACAGTGCTGAATCGACACCGGGACTTTGCTGGAGCGTTGCCTCCACAGTATGCTGTCCTGGAAGATATAAACCAAAGGGCACGGGAGCTCTACCAGCAGTACAACACACGGATAAGTGGCAATAATGGTAAGAAACCAGTTTCACTGTTAGTTTTTACTTGGGGATGCCAGGGAAGTAGAAGGTAATAAAGGACTAACTGACATAATCTGTACTGGCCTTTCCCATACAAAACCTCAGATATGGCTGGAAATCAAGACCATTCAAGGGCTAAATTCCAGGAAACTTGACTGGCAGTCACATGTAAAAAGAATTTCTGAACTTTTTGATGTGATACATTGCCAAGAACATGCAATGCAGATATGACAGAGGAATTTCATGTGTTATATTCAGAAGGAGTGTGGGCAGTTTATGATTATGTGGATATTTATGGAAAAGAAAATAAATGTAAAAGGAAAGAATAGATGTTTAAAATGCAAAGTAAAACATCACTTTGAAGATCATTAACCAGATAACACTGTCTCAGGGGGTAATACTTGTCTTTATTACCTTATCGCTGATGCAAAGTTATCTTAATCTAGATATTGCATTCTCCTGATAATAAAGTATGTAAATGTTTTCTTTGCTGATATAAAGTTATCAAGTCCCATGTAAGATAACAAACAGCTGTTGGGCAATTTGCAACTAACCTTCACAACCTTTGCCTCTGCAAGACCTTGACTCATTTCTGATTCCAGAATTGTTTCAGCTCCGATGGCTTTTAATCATGCTGTGTTCCTGTAGCAAACTAAAACTAAACTGAATATGTGCTGTCAGGAACTGCTGCTCATGTTTTGCTAAGCTACTTCACATACTGCCATCTTATTCTTCCATTCAGGGTTATCTTGTGCTTTTCCCTACATTACCTTATGCTACTTGTTATATTTAAGCCTACTAAAAGAGCTGAAATGGAAGGACAGGTCTCTCCATCCTAAGAGACAGCTAAAGGCAAAAAAATATTCCCAGCAGTTATCCTTAGAAGGTGAAAGAAAGGAGGAATGGGCTATAACTGGCCAGACACCAGCATGGCAAAAAGTTAACAGCAGGTTGTCAGAAGCCTCAATAGTTGGTCGTGAGCTGAACGAAGGGCAAGGCAGCAGAGTGCAGACATCTGATCCAAAATTACTTGTGTCACTAAAGTCCACAAAATGGGACTTAAGCTTCTTTTAGCTTATTTTAACAAAGAATTTGGGAACTGGACCACGGGGAAGGTATTCTCTTGATTTGTACAAGGCAGTGTATTTTGAATGTCTTGGATTTGTTTATGCACTCTGACGCAATGGCCTTTTAGTAGAAAAGACAAGGTATCCCTTCTCTTTCCATTGGATCTCTGGTAAGAAAAAGTGGAAGAGATTATAAAGAACAGGTAAGAGACAATACTGAGAACATGGTAATTTTGTCCTGGAAGGCAGCTGCACTCTGTTACCTCAAGTATTTATCTTCCAAGATCCGATTACCTGATCTCAAGCAGCATGTGCCAGAAATACAAAGGGTTTGGTATTTGATGACAAGGATCGGAGATGCAGAGAACAATGAGATATTAGATTGTTTTAGACAGGAGATAGAAGAGACAACTTACATGAAAACTATGAAGTTTAGCTTAAGGTCTTTGCTTTTATTTAGTCTTTCTTAATGACTTCTTGAAGCCTTCAAACCTTCTTTGTGAGAATAAGATGGTTTTGACTCTGAAATTGGCACTTGGGTCTAGAGTGACCTCTTCACTGAGCTCCAGTTAGGTCTTCTCTTTTGCTGAGGACTCGGTTCAGTTTATAATGCACAGACAGACAGACAGCCCAAAGCAAACCACTATTTAATAAGGATCCAGAATACTAAGGGCTAATACGGCCAAGCCATGTGTAAGTGATCAGAAGTGACTGTTCTCCCTCATCCCATGCCCTTCTGGGACCCACCTCTTTCCTTCTTTGCTCTGAAGATGATGCTGCATGGAAGGAAAATTTAGTATTATTCCAGCTACTTCTTCTTGGCCTCCTGGTATTTAAAAACTAATGCCTACTTGTGGGACTCACATTGTGTGCTCTGAAAGGCTCCATCCTGTGGAGGAAGACCTCCTCTCTTTGTTAACAGTCTGGATATCCCAACACTGCTTCATTGCACTTATCTCAATTTAGAGAAGTTAACCAGTTCTACCCCACAGCTATAGGAAACTGAGCCGTGCAACACTGAGCTACTGCAAAAATTGTCATCACCTTCATGTGCTTTAACATGCTGCGTTTGCTACAAGATGGTGTGGAGGCCAGGACCTCACCAGGATTTAAAAACCTTTGACCATTGGGTATCAAGCATGTATTGTTACATTTCAAGCATATTTCCCAACAAACAGAGAATATCGATCAGCATGTGCCAGATGAGTGAATGAGTGTGCAATTTACTACATTGTCCAGGTGTTTTGCACATCTGTGTGTACCGTATCACTTGCATCTTTGGAGAATGAGATTGTAACTAACCAACTGTTTTAAAAAGAGTTATATTAAATCTTTGTGCAACAAGGTAGCCAAATCTGCCAAGACAAGAAGGAAAGTTAGGGCTTCAAATCAAGCCCACTTTCTTTCAGGTTGCCTTGAATCGAGTGCTTACTAAACAGCTCATTCTTAGCCCTAAGGGTAGCCAGTTCCCACACAGGCTGTTCAGCCCTCTTGGCATCCCTCTTTGAATTCAGCTTTGCTTTTGTTGGCTGAAAGAACTGCAATTAAAGGTTCATATTTTCTTCCCCTGCAGGCACAGCTAAGTTTTTGACATCTTTGGTGAGAAGTATGGAAGATTGGTTATTCAAGGTGCAAACGCTGAGTCAAGGTTCTGGCATGCACAAAGCTGAGCTGAGGGCATTTTATCACAAGATTCCTGCATGGCTGGCCCAGGCGGATGCAGTGACGAGCTGTATAGGCTCCAGACAGTTGCATGAAGCTGAGAGTGATAAGAAACTGCATTTCCTGTAAGGACAAAGGTGTTTATTGTGTCTGGGCTGGCCTTGTACATTAAACTACACTCATAAGAAAAATGTTGTTTTGTGGTGACCTTGGTGCAGGAAACAAACAGTGGTATAAAAGTGATCAGCTGAAGTGTTAAAATGATTGGCAACTAACTTTCACTTGCTTTGATTTGGCAATACCTGTGGAAACAGTTGGTGGCTTCAGTATCACTCCTGGAACATCATCATCTCCCCCAGATCTGCCACCTGCTTTGGAAATCTTGTCATTTGAAGGAAAACCAAAATACATGATTCATTCACAGTCAGATTTGTGGGGGCATATTCCTCCTCATGCTGCACCATTGTTTTTGGTAAATATCATCAGGAAAAAAATTACTTGCACATGCATAACATGTACATACGAGATTACTTGCAAATGCCAAGTTTGCCCACAACAATAGCATGAACAAAAACATCTGTGTCCTGTTTCCAGCATATGGTGCACTAAGATGTGTTGTTTCTCTTGAGCTGGGAAGTAAGAGGTGTCTTTGGGAGGTGAGATCCCCAGGTTGGGTGCACTAGAGGTCACTTTGTTTCTGGATTTGGTTTGTTTTTCAGGGTTGTACCTAGAGAATTTTTTCAGGTGATTCAGCAATGGGTTCTGTCCATGAATAATGAGGTTGAGAAGGACATCACGCATCTTAATGAGAAAGTAAGTGCAAGCCTGAAACTGCTAGGGATAAGAGCACTGTATCTAGAATTCACTCTTTCCTTTAACATCCATCTGGCCAGAGCACAGCTGTAAGGAATGCTTGTTTCTCTTCCAACACCTTCTTTCCTGTTCAAGTTGAGTTGTGCCTTTGTCTTCCAGCCAAAGTTGCAGAGGAGAACTCCTCTACAAGTAGCTGTAAGGTCTCCAGTACAGTGCATGAACACTGTTTTATTTTTTCATATTTAGCAAGCATTTCCTCTGGAATAATATTGATATTTCCTGTTCAGGGAGCTGATGTGGCTACTAGCTCCCTCTGGTTTTGCTTCTTTCTCCCAGGATTGTAGACTGGAAGCTCTCGCTGTGCATTTTTAGAATGCTCTCAATGTGGTGTGTGATTCTTGCTTTGTTGAAGAAATCCGGGAAAAATAAAGCTCCATGTGGCTGATAAGAATCATATGATCCTAAACAAGGACTGGGAGCAGAGATCCATGATAGGAAATGCTGTGTTTGTAATGGGAATCAACATGGTAAAATGAAACATTTCTGTCATTAGGTCAGTTTGCACATTGAATTAGGTAATACTGACTGACATGAAATGCACTGGCTTCAGGTTACATGGCAAGACCAGTTAGTCATTATTGGTTTAGATTTGCTGTGATGTTTTGTGCAGGTGACTGAACTGCACCAGAACCAGACCCTGTGGCTAGTGAATTTGCTGAGACACAGGACAGCAGACCGCTCGTCCTGGGAGTGTCCCAAGCCGCAAGAGTCAAGCACTGAGATGGATGAGGAGCTCAGACTTCTGGGGGTTTGTAAGCTGCAGCATGAAGCTGAAGAGCTGGTTGCAGAAATGGACAGACTCTCTGGTTCTGTAGTCAGGTATCAGCAGAGGCTTTCACCTTCATCTAAGGGGGTTTTCTCAAGAAAAAATGTGTAGTGTTCTGAGAGATTGATCATGATGACAGAGCCCATCAATTTGGTTGTCCTTGAATCTTTTCCCAGGTCTTAAATGGGCCTTACTGGAATTTGTAGGGAGCCTAATAAGATGGCACACCTAAAGAGAATGGCACTGCCTGCTTTATACTTAATACTGCTATAAAATATGCTCGCCATCTGAGGTTGCAAGGACTCTGCCTACACTTGTGACAATGACCTCCAGAGGAGGTCATTTTAAGGGCAGTCCAAGCAATGAGTCTGCAGGCTAGGTTACCCAGAGCAAAGCATACACCTGATTCAGGATCTGCTAGCACATCTGCTGTGGGTTAGTACAGCACACAAGCTGTCTGGGAGGGGGTTGTGTGAGTGGAACATCCTAGGATTGCCCTTCTGGAGACTTCTCTAGTGCAGAGGTCTACAGAGAGCTCCTGTACCTTGATGAAAGCAATGGGCTCCTGAGTGAAGGGTTTTTTCACACCTAAATGATTCTGTGCTACTAAGCACTTGAGGGTACTCCTGCAGGGCTGATGACATTCTGCATCTTGCAGCTCCGTCCGTGAGATTGTCAATGCAATTGTTCGAAAGAAACGGTCTGAGAAGGATTTAGAAGCTGGTTTTGAGCTGGAGGAGCTGAGTAAGATCAAGGTAAAAGGTGTCTGTGTTTCCAGTTGTCTAGGTCTGGGGTAGATGAGCTTGCAATTGCTTTGCAAAAGGTAGAGAGAAATATACATGAGGGTTTTAAGAAGGAGGAAGACTCCTGATAGTACAGTGGATTACCCTGGTCCCCCAAATTTCCTACTGACTCCACAGATCTGGAAAGCAGATAAACCTGGGCCAGGTCATGCTCAGTTTTAATATTTGCCTCAGCCTGTTTAGGGTACATATGTAAGGCCTCTCCTGTGAGATTTATTCCATACGAGTGGCAGTAGACTCACCTCTGGTTCAAAGCTTGGCAAAGCCATGAACCATCCAGACTTCAGTGGTGCTTAGGAGTTCCTGGAGGTACTTGGTGCAATATACCTTTATAGAAATACAGTCAAAACCTTTTGCAGAGCTACCACTTTCTTATTCTAGAATTAGAGGTAAAGCTCTTCGTTGCTTCCACTGTCATAGCCAGTGTTTAGCTGAGCTTTGCCTGTGCTTTACTAATGTGAGAGGTAGAGCCTTTCTGAAGCCTGAGACTTCCTTGAGCACAGGGCAAATGGAATTTGCTTAAAGGATTATAAGAAGCTTCTCTGCAGGGTTTGAAAATGCTTGTGATTCTGTCCTGCATTGCCTCAGCAAGTGAAAAATTAACCCATGGGTTTCACATGCACTTCTCCCTGTGTGGGCTGGGGCAGTGGCTGTGACAGAGATGTTCTCCACTGGCCTGATGAGGAGCTTGTTCACAGATGCTGTGTCTGAAAGCTTGGAGAAATATGCCTTCCTTTGTAGGGTGAGGATGGAAGGGTCCCTGGAACAGATAAAGACAGAAAGGTGGAATTATTTAACAGACTGGTAACAGCTAATTTTTTTTCTGCTCAGTAATCTCTGACTAATCATTTTCTGTTATGTCTTCCCAGACTGAGTGCTGTAATTGGGTTCAAGTGTGTAGTCTTCTCCTTTCAGAGATCAAAGGCACTCCAGTCTCCTTTCTGGATTTAAAAAACCTGAGAAACCTCTTTGGATCTGAGGTATATAGAGACTGCATTTGCTGTTCTTGGTTGAACCACTTTGAATGAAGGTCTGCTTCAAAACTTTTCCTTAAGAAAGCAATAACTGTTCAGTTTGAGGGAAGGTTTCACATGGAGACCTGCATGCACTCAAGCAGCACCTAAGAACTGTGAGGTGTTATGACTGTAAGCTGGTTAAAAATCATAGTGCTTCTTGTAGGTCTATGGCAAAACCAGAGCTTCTGTGGAGCTACAAGATTTTTACCAACTGGTAGACCCATTCTCTGTGGTGTGTGATAGTTTTCACTTCACCCATTGGGGTAGGCTTTGGTTGGATCCTGGTGGTTGCCTTACCCAGAAGATCAGACTGAACTTCTGATTTAATTCCTTACATGGCTAGATGGACTTCTGAGACTTCATGTGACAATCAGATGTATTTTAGAGATTGTTAACCTGGTATTGGTTCTACTTTCATACAAAACAGGTTAAACTCAGATGATGAGGAAATAGATTTGGATTTATTGATTGTCTTGAACAATTTGTTTCCATAGGTTCTAACCTCAGCTCTGAAGCAAAGTGACGCTGTTCATCACTTTGTGTACAGCCAGTGCTGTAGCTCACATGCTGCCTTTTTTTCCTCCCTGCCCTGGGCTGTAGAAAGCAGGTGTGCCACAGTAGCTCCTGCTTATGTAATGTTCAGTACTTAGCATATTAATTCATGATTTTAAATGTAATTATACTTGGGGCCCTCCTAGCTGGTTGAAGTCCAAATCTAAATATGTGCAAGAGGAAGTCAGAGACCAGTGAGATTTGCCTAGATTATTTGGATGGTCAGAAGGACCATGCTGTTTACATGATCTTTATGGTGCTTTGTAGGAATTGCAACTGAAGGTTAAGCTTGAGGACATGACCATTTCTTCAACTCAGGAGGAGCTTGAAGCTGAAAATGCCAACAGCAGCAGGAAACCCGTAACAGAAGACGACACCTTAGAAGCAAAGGAGGAAATTGCTGTTATGCAGGTGAGGATAGTAGCTGCAATATGCTACTTTCTGTCAGGGCCTTTTTCATTATTGCTTGGTGTATGCAATGTGAAATCTGGCCTTGCAGCTGCCTTGAATGCCACAGGGCTAGAGCTGTGTCCTCTTTCTTGTTCCTTTTCTCTCTCAGCAGCAACCAGGTGTTGGTGTGGATTATGTGGCCGAGGACAATGAAGCTACTGCAGATATGATCAGATATGTAGGCCATGACTTCAACATCCACCTGAAGTCTCTGAAGTCAGACATCGTGTTGGTTACAGGGGTAGGAGTCTCCATTGCACCGATGCCTTTAGACTGTTGGCAGAAATTTGGAGCTGGGTTTCAGCTGTCCAGTCAGAGTCTGTAATAAGTCTCCCTTTAACACTTATGTCAGACCTGTTGGGGCAGTGGAAGGTGCTGGTGTTCTCTCTGATTCCTCTTTTTGTAATTTTAAATGTCACAGATGCTACTTTAACTCCTGACCTGATACTGAGCTCTTGTCTGTGTTGTGATTGTGCACTGAGACACCAGCACCAAACAAGGCGCATACTTCAGATGAAATGTAGTATTGTTGCTTTCACATTCACTTACAGAAGGTTTTGATCTTTCCAACCAGAGAGAGATGACTGCCACCAAGTCAACTCCCTTTTCTCAGAAAGAGTTTGAAGCTCTGGCAATGCTGGAACATCTGCAAGCACAACTCCTGTGAGTACTGGTCCTGTACTGGAGGCAGGAGCAGGGTGGGGTTTCACCCCATGCAAATGCCTGTTATGCTCTCTGATAAGGTTTTGCTTAATTCAGTATCTGTTGGCTTAATTTTGGCTTTCCATCCATTCTGATTGTCTTGGGCCATGGACTGTGATTTATGTTAGCTGAAAACATGACCTATGTCGCCTGTGTGCACATTTTCTGTTTTGTGTACTCATGAGGTACATTGCAGAGTTTCTCATTATAGTTTTCTGGAAGATTTCTTAATGCTTCAGATCCTGTTAGCACTTGCAGGCTGTTAACGTGAAGGCAGCTGAGCATGTCCAGGGCCTGCTAGCACCCAGGAGATGGTAGGTACAGCCATGTAATGTTGTGTGTGCCTCAGAGTGGGGAACACAAGGGAGGGACACTTAAGTGTCTCCACACAGAATCACATCAAGGTCTGTGTTTGACAATGACTTCTTCCATGCCTAAACAGGCTTAGGCACTTTGAATTGCACTCCCTCATACTACTTGCTTTTGTCTGTGAGCTTGCATTACCCAGAGTAGCCCCAGCTCATTAGCCTTGCTAATGGAATTGACATGCTCTGTATTTATCCTTGTGCAATGAAGATAAACATGTCACCCTTTGCTAGCAAACACCAAGTTTTAAAATTAATTCAGTTTGCAGGGTCTACCTACATGTGTCATGAAGCCCTTTACAGATCTTTTAACAATGCCCTTCTCTGAAAGCATAAATGTGGTTTATAGCCAGTCAATCCCACTGAACTCTTCAGCTTTCTAAATATTTCTTCTAGGTATCCTGCCAGCAGCTGCTTAGATTTCAGCATTATCTTTGCTTTTGTGTTTCAGAGAAACAGAGATCCGTGCTCAGAATGCAGAGGAGAGATCTGAAAGTCTTGAAGAGAAGCTAGAAGAAGCTCTGCAGAGAATCAAAGAGCTAGAGAGTGAGCTGGAAAAAGAGGAGAAAGTCCTCCCAGAAGCAATGCACAAAGAAGGGCAAGGTCAGAAGAATCAATATTCTGCACCCTCTGCCAGACCCAGAGAGGAATGCTAACTTTGAGGACACCTCATTTATCTCCTGTTTAGTGTAGGACACTTTCCTCCTGGGCACATTCCAGGGTTTTGTCTAGACGCTTTGTCAGAGGCCAAGCAAGAAGACTTACAACATGATTCTAGATTAGGGCAGAAAGAACAGCTAACTGCAGTCTGATTTTAAGAGAAAGTAATTTTGTTTGATTTTGAGATATTACACGGGGTCTATACGTAGGAGATCACTGTAATTAACTTCATCTTCCTTATGAGTCTTTCCTGTTACAATCAAGATGATCTGTTTAGGATCGCTGCTTTTTGGGGCAGGAAAGAACTAATGTTCTAGACCTCTTCACTCTGAGGCCACTGACATTTAGTGTTTATAACACAGGACACTCTTGCTGTCTTCAGGTGTTCTTTGAACACTGCTGACCTCCTGATCTTGCCCGTACAGTGTGGCAGTGAGTCCCTCAGGTTGCAGGTTTGTTGTGGATGAAAGCATTTCCTTGTGTCCTTTCTCAACTGGATCCACACAGAGATAAGGTGTGGAGAAGGAGAAAGAATGGCAATTAAAACTACTTCTCTCTTAGTCCTTCAGTGTATCCTGTCTCTGACATCAAAGCGGGAGGAGAGAATAATTTGCTTGTTAAGAATGTGATACCTTGGGCACATTTTTACACTGTGTTATTTTTAGCGGCTTTGGTTTGTTGTTTTGTTTTTCTTTCAGAGTAATATTTCCAAGAGAGTGTCTCAGAAGTTGAGGCCTGCTCAAGCACCAAAGCTTCTACCTCCACCCAGTCCCAGGGATCCAGAAAAAGCAAATATTAAAGAGCAGCAATGACTGAGTAGTTTCCTAGTGCTTATTCATAGTAGAAGCTTACCCCTGAAAATTACTCATCCACTACCCCCATATCTCTGTACCACCACAGCATTTATGCTGCTCTTCTTGCTGGCTCTGTCCCTTCCACATCTATCTTGCTTCTCCTCTGTACATGTCTAATGACTTTACAACTTGTCTTCCTTGTAATAACCACTGCTACCTCGGCTTTCTCCTACCCACATCCATCCTGCCTGTGCACCCTCCTCCCCTACCCTTGCCTTGCGCTTGCCTCCTGTTTATGTTCATCAGTCGCTTCTTGCTGCTCTATCTCATTCTGTCTCATCCCTGTTGGGTCGTGCGAGTAAGTCCTTTGTACTCCTTTCCTCTTGTATCAAGGTTTTTGGTTTGTTTTTCCTTTCCTTTGTTTTGTTGTTTTTATTTTTGTTTTGTTTTTTTTTCCTCAGTGCCATCATCACTGTGTTGTGTATCTGATAATGGGAACCTCCTTCATCCCATGGTTTTCAGCAGCTGACTGGTTAGGAAGAAATTGTATGGAAATGTATGGAGAGATTTTTTGTTCATCTTTGAATCTTCTTTTGATGGCTTTGTCCTTCTTTCGGAAAGCATGAAGCAGCCCGAAGCTGTGCGTGATCCTGAGGGCTTTTCTCAGGTTGCTGCCACTAGGGAACTGCCTGGAAAGAAGGTCACAAAAATTGGACTTCAGATGATGTCAGTTGACCCACCCAGTGCACTGGGATGGCATTTAAATGCTCTATCTCCCTGGCATTTCTGTGTGTGGCATCTGACACCCCTGGCTCCCCATCCACTGCACCCCTGGGCCTCAACAGACCAAACTGCTGAGGGAAGTGTCCACCCGTGACTCCTGCCTTTGTCAGGTCCCCAAACCCAGGCAGTCTGTATAGTTATAAAGCTCTGCAAGACCATCAGAACTGCCTGAATTCAGCACGACTCTGCAATTTGGCCCAGTCTCTGCTTGGAAGAGCAGGCAGTAGAACTCTCATGTTGGTTTAGACAACCCCTGCCAACTCCCTGAGAGTAAATTCTGTTTTGGAAACATCACTAATCCTGAGGTACATTTTTAAATGATGTTTTCTTTCTGCAAGGTTTTTGAATGTACTATCTCCTGAAGGTAAAATGACAAGTTTCTGCCAGCTCTGTGTATTTAAAAGAGAGAAGATTCTTCAGGACCAAGGAGTGCTCTTTGGAACTGAGGGTGCTCTTATAGCTGTAATTTGCCCCCTTATTTTTCGTTTGTTTTTAGTTTTGTTTTTCCTCTGCAACTGCGGAGAAATTGCATGTTTGGTAAAACTATAGGTGGCTTCTGCAGACAGGAGTGCAAACAGGGCAATGTGTGTCCCCTGACACACTGCCACATATCTCTCAATGGTCATTTCTCAGGCTGTGTTGCTCCTTTGAGACGTTATCTGTAGAGGTGTTGGTCCTGATGTGCCAAGGAATCTTTGGATGGATGGATCACTTTACATAGAGTTAAAAATGCAGACAGAAAAGCGTTCAGAGAAAGAATCATCTGCAGCTCACTCTGTATAGCATTACCCTTTTGCCCTAGGTTGGGAAGTAGGGGGAAATAGCAAGAGAAATAGCCAGAACCAACCTTAGAGAAGTAACCACACACCTCATGTCCACCCGTGGAAGATTACCAAGCTGTTCCACTTCCCAGAGCTAGTTTTCCATGAGTGGATCACTACTGAGATCTATTACACAGAAGCAGGAGCCACAGCCTTCCTGTTACCCTCTCCTGAGAGGGTTCTGGGGGCAGAATGATTTGGATGGCAGGCTTCACCTCCATCTCAGATGTTTGTGTGATCACCAAAAAGTTTGCAAGGAGATTTTTCTCACTTCCCAGACACTTAAAAGGGGGCTGGTTTGCTGAGTGTCCTTGTTGTAAAAACACTGGCAAACACTTGCAGAGCAAGTATTGTGGGAGCAGTGAGTGTTGAGAAGGGGACTCCGGGGAGCTGAAGGGGCTGGCTAAACACAGAATATGTGGTACTTAGTAGAAGTGAGATCCTTGTACTTTGCAGCAGTATTAAGCCAGTACACAGAGGCCATCCTCCCAGCACAGCAGCATTTAACAGCAGTATTACTGATGATGTATGTCAATGTGCACCAGTGTTACCAGCAGGCAAAGAGGGACTGAAGAAAGGAATGAAAATGCAAGAGTTAGTGACTGACTGGATGGGCATCCCCTGCTAGGCATGTGCGTGCTGGCCAACTACTGTGTGGGTAATTGAGGGGAAGGCCACAAAGTGCCCTCTGTTTTGGCGGTCATAAGCCACCAGCAGCAGAACGCAGGGCTTGGGAATGAGTGTGAAGAGAGGCCTGCTTTGAAGCAAGGGGAGATGCTGCGAGTCAAGTCAAAGGCCAGGAGAAGAGCTGATATTCACCCAACGGGCACCAGGATCAGAGAAACATAGTGCAGTGGTATTTCCTTTGATAGTGCCTCACATCATCACAGAACACCAGGTTGGAAGGGACCTCAAGGATTATCTGGTCCAACCTTTCATGGCAAAAGCACGACCTAGACAAGATGGCCCAGCACCCTGTCCAGACAAATCTTAGAAGTGTCTAATGTTGAGGAAAAATCTTTGTTGGGGAAATATCTTTGTCAAGGAAAAAGATTGTAGTATCTGTAGGTTCCTGGTCATTCCAAATAGCTTTTGGCAGGAAAGATCTATAGGAGTTTTAAGGATTGTAAGGGTTTTGAGTACTTTCTTTGTTCCTTCTTTGTGTATGGCAGTTATCAAGGCAGCTGCAACCGGCAAAAGCATTGATGCTGTTGAGGCTCTCGGCTGGTGCTTCCACAGTGGTGCTGGATTCCCCTCATCAGCTCAGTGGGAGCTGGTTAAACAGATCACCTCTAAAAAGTTGAGATGCCCTCAAACTCAGAGCTTGTCCTGCCTCCCCCCCCAGTGGAAGAGAGCAGCAGCACAGCCTGTCTGTCTGCACAGATGTGCCAAGCCTTAGAGACTGCCCTTTCCTCCTCTTTCTTTTCCTCCTGTTTTAGAACTGGGGCTAAACGCCTTGGTGGTTGCCTCTGTGTGTATGTACGTGCCCATGGGTGGTGACTGAAACTCCATATTCAGGACTATGCCAGGACACCCAGCTCATTCCTTCACTGCAGAACCACCAGGCTGGCAGCACCCACCAACCTGTCTGCATGATGGGCCCCTTCCTGTTGCCCTTCCCACTGTCCAGCTCCCACCCCACCTGTCCAGCTGTTTCATTTGAGGATGGGGATATTTAAGTACATAGGGCCTAGTCTGTCCTGCTGGTGATGGGGCAGGATGGATCTGACCTCAGGGGCCAGGCTCTTGGGACTCGGGGTGCATTTACCCTTGTGATGAGGAAGAGATGACATGCCCACCCCCTGCTCACACACATGCTAGCCCTGCTCCTTGTGGTCCATATTTTTCCCTTTCCAAAACAAGCAAAGGCTTCTTCCATGTACAATCCACTTTATATTACAGGCCTGGGCTGGCTTCCCTTCTGCCTCTGGACCAGGACCTGTTGGGGGGTCTGTCTTCTTGCTCCTCTCTGAGCAGGACTGACCAGGGGCAGTGTGGCAACAATTTCAGGACAGCTCTTAGAGCATGGGTGAGTCCTTCTTGTCTTTTGGGCTTTCTGGGAGCTTTGTGGTGTCTGTGAGGAGGCTGCTCACTGCTGGAGGACTGTGGGTAGCTGGAGAGGCCAGGTTCATGGCTTCCAAAGGCAAGGGTAAGATGAAAGCAGCAGGTTTCTCTGCAGTAAGGGAGTGCAGTGCATGGAGGTAACGGAGCTGAGCAGCAGCAGGAGTGCTGGACAGGATCTCAGCTGCCATCCGCAGGGACTCAGAAGCAGCCTTTTCCCCCTCAGCAGCAATCACCTACCAAGCAGGGGAATAAAGAAGGTTCCTGTAAGGCCAGGAGTAAGGGGGCATGGACTGTTCATTACAGAGAGAGGCTTCCACTTTGAAATTTCCAGGACCAGTGTGATTAGAACATTCCCGCCCTCTAAAGATCCCAGCATGTACTAGATCTCTTGATTCCCCCTAAAAGGTTGGGAGTTTGTCTAACTCATTTTTACTAGGCCTACTGAGACTCACAACTGGGCATACCCTTGCTGCAAAAACGTGGGAGAGTGCAGCCCCCAAGCTAGGCTTGTGCAACTGGCTCTGGACACCATGTCCCAGAGACCTCAAACCAGGGGTGGAAAAGGAAGGAGGGATGCTTTGGAAGGAGATGAGAAATATTCAGAGTTGGCATACCCGCACTTTGGCTTGTCTCTGGGCCTCTGCTTCCACAGCCAGGGACTGCTGGACTTCAGCAGGCAGCTGCACGTTGTTGCTGTGGTAGTAAAAGACACAGATTAGCTGGGCTCTAGGCTGTCCTGGCAGCACTGGATGGTCAATCTCAAGCTTCAAATGGGGATACCAGTCAGTCTCTGCAGAGCAGTTCACTCATGTTCTTTGTCATCTGAGTGTCCCTTTTTACACATCTTACTTGAGATTTCTACCTCCATGTCCTCCAATCTGGATTTCTAATGACCAGGCTTGAGACCTCTTCCCTCTGTGTCTCTGAGGCTTGAGGTCTAAGCTCACTCTTTGTGAAACAGCAGAAAATCCACCAGGAGACTGCTCTCAAGACAGGTGCAGGAATTTCATTCTGTTCATAGATTTTTCTCTTTCACCACTTGTCCCTCTTCCATGACCCTCTAAGTGATGAGTGAGTCCCACCTTTCTGCATGGGCTTCTGAGTGATGGGCCCATCCCTAACAGTGCAAAGACACTGGGGCCTTAGAATGGGACACAGGGGGTTCTGTGTCTGCTGCACCTCTTGGGCTACCAGAATTGGGTGCAAACTCTGCCTGCAGCAGTAGTGCAATGGTGATGAGATGCCAGCTAAGAATCTTGTCCTGGCTCTCAGTGCAGGAGCAAGCACAGGCTTCACATGTGGAAGATTTACATGAGGCAGAGGCTGAAAAGGGGCAGGGAAAACAGGAAGGTGAGAGATGCACCTCTACCTTCTGTAGAATAGTTGCAGGGAGAGAGTTGGAGACAAAGCAGGAAAAGGAGCAGGCAGCAGTGAGCAGGGCTGGACAGATACTTGTAAAGGGCCAGGGAAGTCCCCTCTACCAGCATTTCCTACCTACATTTCTGTTCTCTCCACTTTGATCCCCCAGCAGCCTGTAACTGCATCCAAAGCCACCTGTGAAGAGGAACATTTTTAGAGCATGAGGAGGATGCCAGCCCTGGCCTAGGCCCCTTACAGGGAGTAAGACATAGCAGGGACATCAATTCAAGGTAATTACCTGCAGGACTGTAAGGCAGATTTATTAGGTTTTGTGCTACTGTGAGAGGCCCTCAGAAATAAAATTACCTCCCTCACTTCTGATTTGTGTTTTCCCCAGGGGCTTAGCATGCTATAACCAGTCTATGCCGGTTCAAGTGTGGAACCAATTCAGTTCCATAGCAAACATTCAGTTCCTGACTGGTATCATTATATGCATGTGTTATGTGTAGAGAACTGCTGCTGGAGATCCCAGTGGTCTATAGAAGCTCAACTCAGGCTGCAGAATACATTTCTTGTGAGAATCATCTCTCTGTACTAAGTACTGAAACAAGAGGGGCATCACAAAGAACTGGTGAAGCTGGTCCAAGTGGTTACTTCATGTCCCACACTGTACTTTCTACTCACTGTGGCCACCTGTGGGCCCCCCCTTGTATATTCTTCCTCTAAAGTGATCTGTGTCAAAAAATCCCAAACAGCAAAGAAACCTCCCACTTTTTGGTGAAGGAGAGGTGTGTTGTTATTATACCCTTCTGCAAACCCGTCTGTGATTTTGAGGGACTGATCACCTGAGCTTCATTTGTGAGGCCTCAGTTCACCCCTTGCTCTGCTGTCTCCCCCCTATGGAAGCACCTTTATCTCCTGGCTGATGCTCTTCCTCTCCAAGAGAAGTTCAGAGAAGGCTCGATGTGCCAGGAGGCGCTTTGTGGTGGTCTGCACCAGCAGCTGGATGGCACTAGAGATACTGGCCAGGGTGGTGAGGAGAAGAGAGGCATTTTCCAACCGGTAGTAGCAGATGGCATCTATCTCCAAGGTAACCATGTCTTTGGTCACCACCTAAGCAGAAGACATTAGTGGAAATAGAGCTGAATTGGACATCTCTAAGGAGGCAGAGGAAAGCACATAATTAAGAGAATGTTGAAGACTGCCTGGATGGTTGGGTCTGTAGTTTACACCTCTGCTGCTGACTGACCTTGGGTGAAATATAACCTCTGGATCTCAGTTCCCTAAAAATCATCTTTGTGCCTGTCTCCTCCATACAGCTGTTGAGGTTGGGACTGTGCAGAGGTTATCATCCTATGCTGTGTTTCCCTGTTGGCTGCTGTCTGGTCCATTCCTGCTCTGAGAGCATAGGCTGTGTCCTGAGGTGTGTGCTTGGTTACTGTATCTGCACACGGATTTGCTGGACATCATGGGGTTGAGCCTGGAGATGCGACCAGATAAGGGCAGTCCCATGGGCAGTGCAGCAATACAGACAACATCTCCCAAAAGGAGACAAGGGGCTGAGGCTAGGGAGGTTGGTTGCAGTTTCAAGGGTTAGAAGCAAGGGTTTGGAGTTTTATTCTACCCAGGCTTAAACCGGAGCAGAGATACCACCCTTATATCATTGCAAAATCTTAGTCTGAGCTCCTGTTCCCACTGCACCTCAGTGTGGTAGGTAAAAAAAAACAAACTAGTCCAGTATCTTTGGTACCACCACTCCCTACTGGTGTATGTTACAAATAAAGCGTGCCAAATTGAACAGAATTAAAACCAGTTGTTTTGAAAAAGAAAAAAATCAGTATGGTGAATTTTTGACGTTCCAACTTCTGAGGGTTGCTTTGAGATTTTTTCAAGCTTCTCTATGCAGGAATGAAGGCTGGAAGTATAAGGTGTAACACTAGAGACCTAAAAATGAATACAGAGAGGTTGGCGTCAGCCCTACCTGATAGAAGGGGATCTCTAGGGTTTTAAGGCGGAGGTCTATCTTGTGATACGTGTCCAGACAGGGAATGTAAAAGAAAAGGCCTGTGGGAGGAAGAGAACAGCAGCTGCTGATCATCAGAATCCCTCAAATTACCTCTCCTGCTCTGAAGAAGAGGAGGCTTTGGTATGCAGAACCACATAGGCCCAGATTCCAAGGCTGCTTCTGGAATTAGATGCTTCTAATTAGCCATTAGAAGCTACTGGCCCATAAGAGGAGGAAGCAGACATCCCATATCTTGTCTGACCATGCCTGCTTGGAGGGCACCAGCATGTCAGCTTTGGTTAGAGCATGAAGAACAGGAGTGATGTGACTGGGGGGAGCTCAGTAAACATCTTACCAGGCCCTCTGGCTCTGCCAGGAAGGAGATGCCCAAGTCGGAAAACGATGGCTCTCTCGTACTCCCGCACTACCTGCGAAGGGAAACAACAGTCACACTAGAGAGGAAGATGCAGGACTGGGGAAATGTGCCTCACTAACACAAGAGGATTTCTGTTCTGGGAAAGCAGTGAGAAGGGAGGATTTCAGCACCTGCGAGCTTGTGGAGTCACCTCCCAGAGTCCCTTTTACCCAAGGGGAGAACCTGGCCCAGCACTGTTGGCTGGCCTTGTGTGTGAGCCATGTCGGAGAAGCCCTGTGACAGCATGAGATTTGGTGAGAGTAGCCCATGTTAGAGCTGTCCAGGGTATCTCAGGATGAGGCCAGCATCCTGCTTCTCTACAGCTTGGCCAAACTTCAGCACCCTAAGATAAAATTTTCCACGTTGGTTGTCTGCCTCCAAGGGAATCATGTATGCGTAAGCTCACATGTGTTGAGAACAAGATGCATGTGAAATTTTCTGAGAAGTGGGAATCCAAATAGCTCTACTTGTAGCAGTGCTATAAATCTAAGAAAGGGGGGGGAAGAGGGGGAAATCTGCTATTAACAGAAAGATCAATCTCTCTTAAATTTTTTAATTCAAAACCTATTTACCCTGCTGCTGCACTGCAGCCGTCTCTGGGCTGGGGAGGCTGAAGGTTATGTTTCAAGCCCCTGCCTGCTGATATTGCAGCAGCAGCAGTATTTGACAGGCAGAGGTTGGACCCCTGTGCAGCCCTCTGCGGCAATGATGTGTGATAAAGCATAATTCAAAATTAATGATGGGTTGAGGAAGTGTAAATAGAGCCTTAGACCAAAAAAGCTTTATGCCCATGTCTGACACATGCTGAACCAGTGGGTTATTTGCATATCAGATACCAAATACTAAACCTAGAGAGGCTTCAGGTCTATTCTTACCTTCATGCAGAACCAGACAGAAATGGGGAAGGTCATTAGGACGAACAAGAAAGATAAGATGGTCAGAAGCCACTCACAGATGCCCAGACCCGGAGACTTTACACCTAGGGAGAAATCCAACATGACCGTGTTAGGAGAGGATTGCTCCCAGAACACCAGCGGCTTGCCACGCGGCTGCACAGCTCAGCTTCAGTGTTGTCCCTCTGTGAGCCCCAGTGTATGTGAACTTTTTAGTTCTTTCTGGAGCTGTGTTTAAAAAATAGACCCTGCCCCAGGAACTTCCAGGATGGACTGGCAGATTTTATCCCTGCTTTACTGTCAGAAATTGAGCCAAGCCTCTCCACATAGCACGTTCAGCTTGAAGACCTGTGGCTACCGAGTAGTGTTGAAAGGCTTGGAATGGGTAACTTGCTGGCTGAGCTGGAATACCAGGAGCTTATCTGTTAAGGTAAGCTAATGTCAAGGAGAAAGACTGTAAATAAGAGATAGCTTTCAGCATCTCCCTGTTCTCTGCAGCAGTCACACAAAGCTGATGGAGGCTGACTGGGTTGGGCAGTCCCAGAGGAGTATTACCTTCTACATTGCCCCAAAGTGAGTGTGGGTCATCTTGCTCTGGCTGCCCTTTGTTGTGCTTCTGCCTGAGGGAAAATCTGCAGGTATGGCATGAAAATAGATTATTTCTGGGTGCACCTAGACCCAGGGGGAACCATGATATACAGCAGTGAAGTTAGCATCTCTGCATCTCTCCCAGTTTTATTCCCTTCTAGCCCTTCCATCCCTCCCACTTTGTCTTTGGAGGTCTCTGCAGATTCTCTAGGTCCCGAGAGAGTTTCAGATTCCAAGAACCCATCTGATCACTAGAAGTCCACAGCACCCAGTTGCTAGCTGGTATTCCTGTAATTGAGGCAGAAAGAGGCAGTTGTGAAAAATTAGTTCCCAGAGAGATAGGAGTAAGTCTGAACCTTTGTGTCACTCTAGAGCAGCAGAGCTGCTGGCATGGAAGTGGACCAGTGATGCTGGCATCTGCCATGCTTGTTGTAATGCTGGGTCCAAAGGGGCCCGGCCATATTGCCAAAAGACTCCCGATGCTCCTTCCTATCACAGCAGGCTGGGAAACTGCTTAACACACACATGGCCTGGACCTGCTCTTGAAAGGTTATCTGGAAAGGGACCTATGAGCATGTGTCTCAAGCACAGCTCTTTGCTGCAGTGCAGTCCCTTGGGCTATGAACTGGCATTAAGGCTGAGTCTGTCCATTTGAAGAAAGGCAAGAAAGAAAAGGAAGAGAATAGAGCAGGAATAGAGCTGGGGAGTATCGGGCAGAAAGACAAAAAGATCCTGGGGCCATAACTGCTTGTTGCAAAGTTCCTCGCTGTGCTAGACAGTGCTGATCAGCCTGGCCTGACTGCAGAAGCTGTGAGGCTGCCTGGAGTCTCCCATGTCCTATCCTAATGACATAGCTATGCAAGGTGAGTGTGATGACACTCACGGTGCAGAGAGACAAATCATACTGTGACCCACACAAGGTGAAAAAGCCTGTAGCTTCCTGGACCCTTCCCTTCTAGAAATCATACCTTCCTCTTGCTGTTCGCTGTCCAGCAACGCGATGGCCTCCATTTCTTCATCAGATATTACATCATCCACGTTCACTACCGTGGATGTGTGCACCCTGCCATCAGTCCCTGTGGTGCTCTTAATCTCCTTTGGTTTCTCCCGCTTTATGTCTCCCCTTCCTTTGCCAGCTTCTTTGCTGCTCTCCCTCTTCTCTCGCTTGCTTTGGGTAGCTGGGGACTCTCTGCGTCTCCTGTGAGACTCCCTGGAAGAGCTGTGAGACCTCTTATCCATCCTCATCTGTGCCAAGAAGCATGCAGCTGCCTAGGGGAGTAGGATGAATTTGTGCTTGAATTTATTGCTGCAGGCAGGAAAACCAGGCAGGGGAGGAGAGAAGGGGAGGTGTCAGATCAAGGAGGCTTGTTTCAAATTTATCACAGGCTTGTCAGACATAATGGATAATGAAGTGAGCAAGCTGTTTCCCAGCTGCTCTGCTCTCATCACACACTGCTGTGGACATGGGAAGGAGGGTTAGACCTGGACTGGGTGGCCTCCACAAGGACACTCTGTTTGCATCTTCCCACTTTTGGAAATAGTATACAACCAGCACTCAGATGGTATCTAGTAGGTGCTTTCTGCAAAACTGTTGAAAAGTAACCTACAAGTAACTGTCAGAGATGTGGCTCCAAGACTTCACACGGTGAGAGTGGCCCAGAGCAATAAATGCTGGGGTAAAACACCTTTACTGATGAGACCAGTGGAGAGGGTGTTGCAGAGAGCAGCTGAGTGAATAGGAACTCCGCTCTCTAGAAACCCTTTGGTGGGATACTGGCAGCAAACTCACTTTCTCTAGGATTACATTTTACCAGAGGAGGAAAATTAGCTGGTCCCAGTTCAGCCACGAACTTTCCTGAATGGGTGCAAAGCACAGAGGACATTGCAGGGCTAGAGGTGTTGCATCTGTGTTCTAAATTGCCAAAAGAGTCCACTCCTAAATACTTCCCTAGTTTTCCACAGTAGGAGCATGGCTGAGCAAACATGAGCTTATTCTCCTCATGCCAGTGGTGACATCTAAAGAAACCCCTGCAACAAACATTTGTAAAGTGTTTTAAAGTCTCCAGCTTTATTAAACTAGCACCTGCTAGAGATCACACTACAGCAACGCAAGGGTGGAACATAGAGCAGTGACTTCCCTGTCAACAGGGCAGTGTTGAGCTCAGGGATGCTCGGGCTCTGGTGTGGAGGAGCAGCTGGAGGGAGACAGGAGGATGACCAGGGAGGTGCTACTCTTGTTTTTTCACAGATTCCTGTTTTATTGGAGACGTGGCCCACCCAGAGTCAGGATATTGCAGGCACAGAGGGCAGGAGCACCCGCTCCCTGCTGTCCCTCCTCTGTCATGCCGGATGCCTTGTCAGCAGGTAGGGGGGAGAAGAAAAGCTGGGCAGAAATGGATTGCAATTAATAAACTCATACAGTGTCTGCATGTGCTTTGGAAGTGCTCCAGAGGCCTTTTTCTGTTTGTGTTTATGGTTTGGCCAGCATGGGGCAGGGGAAGATGGTCTCCAGTTGCTGAAAGGGCAGGTGGTGTTTTAAGCATCAGCAGTAAAGGGCAGGGCAAGGCCTGTTTTTGACCAAACAGCACAGGCTTGGGTTGATTTCTCATCAAAAGCACCATGGCATATTGCAAATTTACAAACCTGCAGTTCCCTAGGTTTGTCCGATGCTTAATTTGGCCAGGGGCTCCAGCCTTCTCCATCCCCATAAGACATTTTCAGCTGCTACCTTAGTATGAGGGAGATGCTTCGAGAGCACATGCTGACAGCTTTGCAAGCTTTGCAGTTCTCAAATCCACACCCTCAGCACCGCTTGTCCTATGGGAACACGTCCCCCATATGGAAATCAACAGCACTGTCGAGAGAGTTTCTCAGATGACTGTAAACACTTAGGAAATGACCATCATAAAGCCCTTCACCATGCTCTTGGCCTGGGGAGAGTCACTCAAGAGTCTCTGCTGTGAATTTTCCTCTTAGATGGGACTCAAAAACAAAAGACTACCTTTAATAACGTTGGTGTTTGGGTTTAAATATTGTCGCCTTAAAGGAACTAGCGTTCTTTTGTGTCTGTGGCTCTTTTACAGCGCGCTGCTTCTGTCAGAAGGGAAACTCGCCTCGCATTTTGTCATTTGGAAGAAGGCGGGGGCAGCTTCGCGCAAGCCCCAGCGCTCGGCCCCATGGCGGAGCGGAGGGCGCTGAGGGGAGCCGGAAACGCCGCCCCGCCCTCACGCCGCGGAAA
>VWZY01010091.1:483236-503713 GCA_013399075.1 Chloroceryle aenea
GGGCGGTGTGTGGATTCTTAGGCAGCAGTTCAGGGGTGCAGGGATCTCCCAGGTTGTGGGGTTTGTAGAGGGTAGTCCGTGGGGCAGGAGTTTAGGGGTGCGCCACATCTGGGGGTACAGTGTTTGTAGGGACAGTGATCCCATGGGGACAGGCAGCAAATGCAGCAAGAGTCAGCTGAGGAACATGGGTGCTGGAGGGTGGCAGCTCCAGGGTTGCAGGTAAGGAAATACAGTGGCTGGTAGGTAGTGGCTGCTGGTGAACCTGGCTTGCTGCCCTCTCCCACCACTAGCTTTCATCTGCTAAGTGGTAAAAAGTCTTATGCCTGTATTTAAGCAGCTTTGGTACAAGTTGTTTCTCCGCTTGTTTTTGTTTCCCCTGTAATGTGGACATGTCCAAGCAGGCACAGCTTATGGAGGTACTGAAGAAGGAGATGAGATCCCCAGTAATGGCTACTAACGAGGGCTTAACCCCAGCACAACTGGAGCAGGAGAACCTGGCAATGACTGCCAAAAGTCTCCCTCCATGTGACCTGGGCTTTCAATCCACCTTGAAGCTGGTGGCAGGTATGCCTGAAGTTGTCAGAAGCTGTGAAAAAAGCACTTTTATCCTCAAAGGTCAAGTTTTGTTTCCTTATAAATGGAGTTGTTTGGAACCACATACTTGTATGTTCTAAAATGAGAATGTGCAGGATGAATTCCCATATACCTCTGTTACTTTTTTTTTATTTTTTTTGGTCATATAGCTCTGTTTAATTTCTTGTCTTTGATGTTTTAGTCTGTATTTTGATCTGCCTTATAATGCTTTTCCACTTTTTCCTCCTGAAAAATCACACACGCTTTTAGTTATTCACCATTCCCCAAACAGTTATGAAGGAAGGCAGAGTGCATACATTTCCTGACGAATTCCTAGATTTTCCTGGGAAAACTCATTTTAGCTTTATTCTAGCAATTGGTTTAATGCTTAGCAGGCTTAAAAGAGCAAATGTGTTTTGGTTTAATTTATTAATACACTGAAGGATGCATCTCAGGCAAATCCTCATAACTGTGGTGGCTATGAATGCTACAAGGGATGAGGAAAACTATTAGTGCTTTCAGACTTTTCATTTTCAGATGTCTCCTCTTTCTGCTTGATATGTAACACTGCATCAGTCCAATAAAGAGTAACAGCCAAATGAATTGTCTTTGCAGCAGCGCCTGCAGCTGAGATGCCCTCTTTGGAACCCAGCTGTGGGACAGACAGCTTCCACCTGAGAGCCGAAGAGAAGTCAGAGTCAGTGGAAACTCAGGCAGTAGATTTAGGTGAATGCATCAAAGAAGTAAGTGGCTGGACAAGCAATCTGTAGCCTATTGCTGATGTGCTACTGCTTCCATAAACTTTTTGTACCTGTTTTAGATGAGTCTGGAGGTGACCAGACTTACAATGACCTGTAGTTTTATATGCCATCCAAACTAGGTCTTTTTCTGGTCTTTCTCTGGTCTTCAAATCTATGTTGCAGATTATCCAAGGTCCATTAAGCATGATCTTGCATCCTGGTAACAGTGGTGTTATGTTTTGGTGTACTTGCTTGTAATTGGGCTTTAATAATAGCGTTGTTCTGAGACTAGCTGTGTGAAGTTTCCCCTGCTGCATTAGGCAGGGCTGAAGTATCCAGCAGCTTTGTGACAGAGCTGGGGAGGAATGATCCTCGGAGACCTTGATTCCTGTAGTCTCAACTCTGCTAGACAGGCTCTGAACTGCCAAACCCCTTTGGGAGAAGGTGTCCCCTTGTTTGGTTTGGGTTTTTTTTTCATTTGAGCATCTTTAGAGCTTCTTTTTCTCAGGAACATCCTCTTGCTGAGTGCTGATTCTTCTGCCAAGCTCATTTTGTGTCCATACACAACTTCACATTTGGAGTGCATAGGTGGAGAAGAGATCCCAGGTGTTCTTCCTGACTTTGGTGTTTTGTGTACTAATGAACTTGGAAGCCTGGGACTGCAAGTTGATCTTTGTGCAGCACTTTACAAAACATACCCTTTAGAGATTTTTGGCAGACTGTGTGGTTTCTGTTAATGTGTTTTTAAGTACACACACATCTACATCTTCAAAGAAATGTATGTTGTTGCTACTAATGTGTGAGCTGTTATAAAGATCATGTGTGCCCTTAACCATCTGATATGAAGAGCATTCTCAAAGCAGAACTAACCCTTAGAAATGTCACTATTCACAGGCAATTCTTAGAGGAAATCCATGAAATATAGGGATTTTTAGAGGTGATGTTGCTGCTCAGGCAAGAAATACCTCAGTTGCTCTTTAGCTCAAAAATGTTAATTTGCTGTTTAACTAAATGTTTTAGCCAAAGTTTTTAAATCAAAAATTTCAAAGGTGTTAGCCCTTGCTCAGTCTGCACAAGGAGAGACTCTTACTTACATCTTTAAAAAATAGTTAAAAGCCATTATGGCAAAACCACTGCTGTTTGTAGTTGAATTTAGCCATATAAGCAATACAGTTTGTGTGCTGAAAGACAAATTTCCCATACATTGCCTGCTGTATAATGTAGTGGTAATTTGCAGCATGTTCAGGATGAGTAAAACGGAAATAATTTTGATTTCTGGTCATTGGAGGAGTGCTGTTTGGTGCAAAAGAAAGCTCTTGAGGTAGTGAAAGTAGCAGATACCTGATTAAGGTTCCCATCCACACTACTTCAAGTGAAAGAATGTTTTCAGCAATTAAAGGTTAAAGCAAAATTGTAAGCTGTGCTAAAAGCTCATTCATATTTTTTTTTCTAGAGTAAGAAAATAACAGAATTTGTAGGTTTTGTTTGTTTTTATCCTTGGGAAATAGCTCTAGTGTGAAAACATTTGTGCCTTCTATAGCTTTCTAATCACTTTCAGATAGTTTTGCTGTTTTGGTCATGTACTCTTTCATGGTCACAGAACACAGAAATAGCATCTTTTGGGTAAAATCTGACAAATAGGTGGGTTGTGTTTGGTTTCGGTTGTTTTGGTGTGGAGTTTTCTTTGGTGTGCTATTTTACCAATAGCCATTCAATACTTTTGGTCTAAATATGTGACAAGACTTCAGTTCCTCTCCTTTATTCTTTGCAGGAATATGAGCAAGGTATTTTTGTTGCATTTCTTTTTACACTGACAAAAAGAAGGAAGGGAGATAGAGCGCGTGAAAATGAACGCTTCTATCACAGGGAACATTGTAACCCAAATTTGGAAAACTTGTTGGCATGTTCAGTAATTCACGGTTCCCTGGGAAAGCAGAATTGTTTTTTTTTACCTTGATGGAAAGTCTAAGTCCCATCTTCCTCTTATCCCTTTGTAGCCTCAGGATCTGGAGAAGTCTCTACTAGACAAGTTGATACTCACTCCAGAAATCCCCCCAGATGCAGTTCAGGACAGAAACCTTTGCAGTTTACCACCACTGGAGAGAGAGTGCATGGTGGGGGTCTTCGTGGGATTCATCATCTCTCCAAGCCAATTCTACATCCATATCTGCAGCAGGCAAACACCTGATGAACTGCAGGATATGATGTTTGAGATGAGGTGCAAACGTGCTGTGCTGATTCAGTGCTGCTACGTGCTCTGTGTGTGTGTTTGTGCTAAGGGAATGGGGCATCCAGCTGTTAGTTGTGGTCACTGCTGGCTTGATTACTTGATCACTTGATCTGGAGATGCCAGTGCTGCACTGAAACACATCCTCATAATGCTCACCTATTCCAAGCAAAAAATACAGTCAACAGGTATTCATGGTGGTTTGTCTGTGTCTCAGACAGTCCTAAACTTTAAGTACCTGGAAAGGAGCTTCAGGGTACCTTTGCCCCTCTCTATTGTCTGCATTACTGTTGTTGATGTGCTACCTTAAGGCTTTTACTTCCACCTTCAACACTTCCTTAAAGTAGGGGGTAATAGGCCCTTATTGTATCTATATTTGAAAGTAAAACCTGATCAGTGGCTGTGATCATGTCAGTTACATTGTGCATTTGAGATTCTGTTCCACCACAACAGTGCTACAGTTGCTGTTAATTGTGTGCCAAAGTAAATACTTGATGTCAGTGGGACACAGGTCAATGTGATGACAGGCTCTGCTGATAGATACTGTGTGTATGAGCTGGTACTCCAGAACCTGGCTTACAAGAACCACTGACATGTCAAGGTAATGTTAAAATTTAGTGACTGGAATAAGTGTATTTAGCCTCTGATTAATACTCATTAATTAAGATTTTGTTAGGCTCCAAGAATGTAATTCCAATGTTAAAAGTTGGGTGTTGCATTTATTTAATTGTCAATTTAGTTTTAAGTGTTGCAGAGCAGTGAGGTAAAAGATCTAACACAAATCCTGAAAATTTGTGTCATGAGGATCTTGAGACATGGGGATTCTTCAGAAGCTCCGTATACTTGTCTTTGTTCACCTCCTGCCTAGCACAGTTTCTCATTATGGTCTTTTGCAGGCACCTTTACTCACATAAACTTGTTTCTGATCGTTACATCATGCCTGAGTCTTCAGTACGGCCTGGACAGCTTTGCTGTGTAACAGTTGCAAATTGGTGGTACCGTGTAATCATCCACCGTGTGATCAATGACCAGGAAGTAGAGGTGTTCTACGCAGATTACGGAAATCTTGAAATTGTCCGCAAGTCTCAGCTGAGATTCCTCAAGTAAGTAAATTACACATGGGTGACAGAATTGCAGAATGGTTGAGGTTGGAAGAAACCTGTGGAGGTCATCCTATCCAACCTCCCTGCTCAAGCAGGAACGTACAGAACAGGCTGCCCATGTTGAGGTGGTTTCTGAATGTCTCCAAGGATGGAGACTCCATAACCTCCCTGGGCAACCTGTTCCAGTGCTTGTTCACACTCGCTCTAAATACGTTGCTTTTCAGCTGGTTGACCCCTGACGTTTCCTGGTGCATGGGGCTTTTCCTCCCAAAGTGCAGAACTTTGTTGAGCTTCATGAGATTCTTGTCAGACCATTTCTCTAACCTGTTGAGAGATCTCTGAATGGCAGCATGACCTTCTAGTGTATCAGCCGCTCTTCCAAGACATGTGCCATCAGTGGACTTGCTGAGGGTACTCCCTGCTCCATCATCCAGACTGTTAATAAAGGTGTTGAACAGGACTAGACCTAGTATTGACTGCTAGTTCCTGGCCTCCAGCTAGACTTTGTACCACCAATTACCACTCTCTGAGCCTGGCACTTCAGCCAGTTCTTAGTCTACTCATCCAGCCCATGCTTCATTAGTTTGTCTGTGAGTATCTTACAGGACAGTGTCCAAAGCCTGACAGAGGTCAAGGTGAACAATACCCACTCCTCTCCCCTCACTACCAGCCCTGTCATTTCACGATATGGTTGGTCAAACATTTCCCCTTGGTGAATCCATGCCAGCTACTGCCAGTCACCACCTTGTCTTTCAAGTGTCTGGAAGTGGTTCCCAGGATTCATTGCTCTGTTGCCTTCCCCAGGCATCAAGGTGAGGCTGGCTGGCCTGTCTGTCTTCAGAAAAACATCCCAGCCTGCAGACTTCCTAGCGAGGATCTAAGGGGTTATTCCATAATGCTGCCTTGCAGACATTTCCTTGCTTCCATGCTAGTGTGTGAGGTGATGTTGTCAAAAACATGTTTTGGTGATTGCTCCAGGCTCTTTGCTCATCAGCTCTGTCCATCGCTCTCCCATAGCAACTTTGGGCTAAATCCATTCCCATTTCTGCCTTCCTTCCCATCTTTCCTCTTGCCACTTGCTGTCCCCTTGGGCCAGGCTCCCTAATCCTCCTTCCCAGATCCATGCTTGGATGTAAACTTCCTCCTGAATGGACATCAGTCCAAGTGGGATGCATTTGCAGCGTCAGAGTTACTTGTTCTCCTCTGCATTTAAGTACCTTTTCTGTATTTGTTTCCCCTCATTTGCCTCTCTTCATGCCTGGCCATTGGCATTCTTTAGTTCAAAGGTTGTTGCTCTCTGTCCATAAGGCGTTGTGGTGAGGAGATGTGTGGGCAAGGGGAGGCATAAGGGAACAGTTGTTACTGCTATTTCTGCTGCACCCATTCTCTGGATGTGGAGTGTTTTCCAAAGCTGCTGTTGGGTTTTAGTCATAAATGCAAAATCCAGTATATACCTCTATTCCTTAGCTGATTTTAAAACCCAGGAGAGGAGGAAGTTCTGCTCTTCTGCCTGGCTTTGCTCTGGTTTTGTTGGAATGGTGATGCCTTTTATTTTGTGTTGTAGGTGGTGCTACTTGAAGCTTCCTGCTCAGGCCATCCCATGTTCCTTGGCACGGGTAAAACCCCTGGAGGTAGGTGCTCACATGAAGGTTTGTTTATTGACATATATAAGAGCTGTCAAATAGAGGTTGGCTTTTTCTCCTGGTAAGGGCAAGCATTTGGATTAATTCAGGTCCCACTGATGTTTACAGAGAATTGCTGCTCTTACCTTCAGCAGACTGTGGAAGTCCCTGTCTGCAACTGATCACTCTTCCACTGTATGTTTTCCTTATCATCAGAGTCTTCTTGTTTATATTGTTGCAGAAACAGATCACTGCTGTTAAGCAAATGAACAAACTTGTTTCTTCCCTTGCCAGTAGTTCTCCAGGGTCCTTCTGAAGCCTTGGTAGCACCAGCCCTGTTTTAAAAATTTATTCTGTGACAGAGCTTTGGGTTGATTTGATGCAATCAGCATGGTCAAAGAAATATAGAGGTCATAAGAAAGTTCATCTGTGCTGGGAAATCTCTTGGTCAAGAAGCCTGAGAAAAAGCAGTCTCAGAAGGAAAGCATATGAGCAGAGTTGCTTCTTCTGTGTTTTATAAATGTTATTTTATCAAATATCATTTCCTCTGTTGGTTTTTTTTTTTTTGAGGGTTAAAGAATCGCATTTTTCATTGTGATGGTTTAGCAGCTGCTTAGAAATTTCTGATGCTTTTAACATTTAAAGTCACATGCGTCCAGGAATTAAACAAACTACTATATTTTAGGCAATTGTGATAAAATCACAGGTAAATGCCATTGAATGGTGTTTGGAAATAGGTATTTAGGGCAAAAGAATATTCCCAGAATAGCTGGCATTGCAGGTCTGGGATAGTTTGATTCGGTTCCATGCTGAGGAACTTCTCTCTCTGACTTCTCTGTATTTGTCCCTCGCCTGACCTGGGTTATTTGAGTTTTTGACACGTGCACCCAAGGGAAAATCTCAGGTGGTGGATGTTGGTGTGTCTGTAGCACCTTTACATTCGTGTTTCCTCTTTAGGATACATGGTCCAGGGCAGCAACTCTCCTATTCAAGGAGCTCTGTGGCTCCCATCTACTTGTGGGCATTGTGGATGAATATGTGAATGGCATTTTGCACCTCTTCCTGTGCAACACGTCCACCAAGGAGGATGTTTACTTCCACCATGTCTTGACAGATGGGGGATATGCTGACAACTGTGGAGAGAATGTTCCTTCCCAGGTCAGGAGGCAGTTGTGTGCTGCTGAGAGGAAGGGCTGGGAAATTATCAATTTGGTATCATAATAAGAAGATGGTTTTGTGCAGAGCAAAAGGAGTATTGTCCTGTAACTGACCGTTTTGTGGCTGCATCCCAGTGTCTAACTCTACAGAGAGAGCTTCCTTTCCGTGAAGGTGGAATCTGAAAACACAGCAGACATGTTCTGCTTGAGCAGAACAAATTATTTTCATCCTGTCTTCAAACAGTGGATTAGGTTTTGCTTTTTTTTTCAAGTTGATTAGCTTGTTAGAATTGCAGCTTCATCTGAAGCTGATGCATGGCTTGTATAAATAATATGAAAAAGTAAAAGAGCTGTAGATGTTTTCAGCATAAGGTCAAATTGAGATGGAATTGAGAGGTTGTTAAGAGGTGTGTTAATTAACTATACATTGTTAATTCCAGCTAGATTTCCTAGTCATCATTTCAGGCCCGATTGATCCAAACAATGACAGCAAGTTGATTAGATTTTAGCTTTTCTCTTAAAGTAGTGTTATATAGTGGCAGGGGCAGCTGAGTGAGGAGCAGGTTAGTTAAACTATTTTGGCCTCCTCTGTTCTGGGCATTGAAGATTGCTAATGCCATTACCAGATTGAAATATGGAAAGTATTTTGGTTTAAAAAGTCTTTTACTTTGCCAGTGAAATGCAGAGCATGAGACAGTGTAACCACTGCACATTGTGCCCTGGGACAGACGTTCAAATTGTAAGCCAGTTCATAGAGCATCTATGATTTAGGCCTGTCTGTGTCATTATCTGAATGTCTCTGTTTCGGGAAGAACCATGGGGATATGAAAATTATTAGAAAGGTACCTCCACGAATTTAGATCTCAGCAGTGAATCAGACTTTACAGCCCAGAGTGCTCATATCTGGCTTTTATTCAATAGATCCAGAATGTGTGTTTTGGCAGCATTAGTTCCTATGATTGTATTTTTGTGTGGGTATGTCCTATTTTGGGCGAGAGGGACGTTGCTGAGTAATTTTTTTGCTGGAGAGAGGGGAGTTGGTTTTTGTAGTAAGAGTATTTCTTCAATAATTTAGAGCTGACTTGTGTCTGGTGTGCTTCTTTGTAAAACTTATTAGAAATTTGATGAATCCTTGTTATTCTTTGTGGTAGTGGCAGCATGGTTTTCTTGACTATAGTGGATTGGGTTTTTCGTTTGTTTGTTCCTAGGGGTTCATGGAACTGAATCCTTTGGCCTTGTATGTTCACCCCAGTGGACAGCAGGAGTCTGCTGAACTGTTGGAGCCAGCCCTTCATGTGCAGCAGGAATCTCTCAGTGCCACTTATGAAACAGCGAGCTCAAAGCTGGATATGGATGAAGTGTGTGACCAGGTGGGAATTTGGCTGTGGCATAGCCATCATTCGGTGAAATCAGCTCCAGGGATCAGTAGACACACATTGGTTTAATCCCAGACAGTGTTTTTGTGGAGTTGGTTTTTTGCTTTTATGAGAAGCAAACAGAGCCATAATTAAAACCAATTACATGTGGACTGTTAATACATCTCTTACCTGCTTGTCCTCTGATCCCTTTGCAGACTTGAGGAAGTGTGTGCTTAGTGATTTCTCTAACCTCCCTCATGCACCCTTTTTCAGTTGCAGCGAGAGTGGACTCTGTGAATTCAGACCAGTACCAGATTCTTAAGTTTGGTTTCACTTTCATGGTTTACACCCCCGGGTGCCAAGAAGTGGTGTGTTTTCCTCTTGCATTTCTGGGGATTGTCAGAGGGTGTGTAATAACTTGGGGTGTCATTTAAATGCAGGAAAATACAAGAACTGGTGGTGTATTATTTGCATTGAGGGGTCTTGCTCATTTTAAATTTACCTGAAAGGAAGGGATTTGTGATCCTGGTTGCCGCAGGGGGTAAGGTGGTATGCAACTACAGCTTTATGAAAAAGACCTCATCCTAAAGGTAAACGGTACCAGATCTGGATACTGGTTTGCACCTTTGATTTGACAGCACGTTAAAAAGAGGAGCCCTTTGCTATTTAACAGCTGGAGAAGCTGATGAACAGAGGGGTTAAGCTGGGGGTAAAACCCAGGTCCTGAGTGCAATCTCTCCAATAGTACTGTTAGAAACAGCAGGTGCACTTGTCTGCAGATGACTCTCTGCTTCTCTGTGTTACTTAGATTGTAGTGTTTTCATGACATATTTTACTACAGGGACCAAAGCACCTTCCAAGTAAACATCAGCTGTTGAAGTGTTCAGCAGTGGACCTGCTCCAGAGCAGTTTTTCTGACATTTGTCTGAAATAAGAGTAAAAGCTGGTGCAATGTTAGTAACTTGTAAAGCAGTTGTTTTACCTAGGTTTTGTTTTAGCCAACTGTGTTTCCATGCTAGAGAAACATTATGTAAGCTGTGTACATTGGATATTAATGGCCTTGCACTGTTCCTGTATCATCTGAACCGAAAGACACAAATCAGCATCTTAATATATGTATTTGGAAGAAATTGATGTGACAAAGACTGCAAATCTGAGTTTACTGTAATTTTTTTATGGCAAAATCTGGAGAGTACCCTAACTAGTTAACTGTAGTAAGATCCATTTATGTAAATTCCAGATGTAGCTGGTGACTGGGAGACTAGAGGAATGTGAAGTTTTGTCATGTCTGCTTTCAAGGGTCTTATTAGAACCCTTTTCTAGAAATTGCAGCCCTCTAGATCACTGTGTTAGACTTCAGCCATTTCCTTCTCTGCTGTTCTGTTCAGCTGTCCAAAATGTTTCTTTCTCTTCCATAGTGCATCACTAACATGCTCATAATAACGTGGCTCGATATGTTTAGAAATGGAATGAAGTGTGTCAAATATGACGCTTGTTACTGCTTGACTAGCATTTTCTGGTAACTCCTCTTAAGCAGTGGAGAACTCCCTTTGCATTGTCCAATCTTGGATTTGCGTCATCAGGTTTAACAACGGTTGCTTTGTTGCTTTCTTTTTTTTCCCCACCCTCCTTAACTGCAAAATGGCTGGACACTACGTTTTATCAGCTCTGCTATGTTAGGACACTTCTTTGTGTTAAAACTTCTCAGATTGCAACAAGCAATAACCAGAAAATGTTGCTTGAATAAAATTGTACTTAAGTGAGAAGTTTTACTGTGGCAGAGAGAAGTTAGTTTCGTATTCACATTATTTCTGGTCCTTTCCAAGCCCAAACTTCTCCAGAGAGGAGAGTTAAAACTTCTGAGCAGAACAGAAGAGGCTCCTTTACATTTCTTTCTCAGCTAATCTCTGAGTGTTATCATCTGATTACTTTGTAATATGCTCTAGTGCATCCTGCTTTCTTCTGCCCACACTAGCAGTACCTCTTCTTGCTTTGTCCATCTCCTTAGCAATCGCAGCTGTCGGCTAAGGAGGAGACACAGGATGATGTGCAGCCACTTTTGGATGAAGACAGTGTCCTGAGAACAACAGACCAAGCCCCTAAACTTGTGCAGGAGGATACAAAGGAAACTCCTGCAAAGCTTTTGGTAGTGGCTAAAGTAAGAGCATTCTTCTCAGCTATTGCTGTTGAGAGGTTGTTCTTGCTTTTAGATTATTCGAATAACCCTTTGATTGCTTTGATATAGTTGGGTTTTTTTTAACTGATTGGCAAAGAAATAGCAACTGCCTGTTAGTGTGGGCTCAGAGCTATATGCTCTCCTCTTTGCTGTTGTTTTGCGTGTTATTGATGAACCACTAGAGCTCCACTGGCTTGTCAAGGTTTAGTGGAAACAAGACTGTTTCAGCACATTATAGATCGAACCTGACCCTTCTAAATTCCTCTTCTTCCCCTCCATTCACTGTCCTGAGGGTTACTGGCAGTTACTGTTGGGCTACTCTGGATCTCACAGGCCTTTTCCTCAGTTAAGAGGGTGGTTGTGTTTTGGGCCATGCTTTGAGGCATTGTGTGGTGCTGGTGTGGTGGCTTTTCTTCAGAAATAGTGGTTAATGATGAGTCTAACTGGGCCAGCAGCATGGCATGCTGCAAACACTTTGCTTTGGGTGCAGCAGAGAGCCAGCATCACTTAAGGTTTGTTGAGACACAGAAGGTGTTGCAGAGCTGGAAAGAAGAGTGTGTTTCCAAGGTTCTAGATAAACACAGCTTCTTACTCCTCTAGAGATGGATAGTGGCTGAGGAAAAAAAACACTTTCTGGAAGGGTGACAGGGAAATTTGATCTTCAGATAGTCTATAGCAGAGGTGGAAGAATTGGTGCCCCTGGAGATGTAAGCTGAAAGGGATGGAGGGAAAGCAAGCTGGGAAAAGGGGCCTTGAGAAAATGAGAGAAGAGGAAAACTTCTGGAAGTGTGGGAAGAAGTGAGGTGAGATGAGATGGAGGCAGATGGGTAGCTAGCGATAGGTTAATAAATGTCAGGATAGTGCCTAATTTTTGACCAGCTATGGTTGGGCGAGGTGAATTGCTGTTTGTCTGTCATTTCAGTGTTTCTCTCCTCCATGCTGAGTTAACGAAGGCAAGCACTGGCTCTAGCCCCTGTTGGTGACTGAGACATGGGTGAGCATCCCTGAAATGTGAGTTTGTGTTCTAAAGGAAAAATGTAGAGGGCCTTCCTCTGACTCAGTTCCCACTCCCTTGCACAAACTCCTTCTGTCATTGCCATCATTTGTTTTGCGTGGGGCTGCTGAGAGATGGGCCAGCTGTTAATTCTTTGCTAAGACATGGTGATTTGTATCTTGTAATAATCTGTCACTTTCTTCAGCTTGCTCTGCAAGGGAAGGTGCCCTTTGGCCAAGCTTGTGAGTAGATAGTATTTTGTTTATTTTTTTTAAATCATCTGGTTGCTGATGTTCCAGTTCTTGTGGATTTTGAGAGATAATAAAGATCAGGGCAGCTAGTGAACTGAGCATGAACTAATCACACCCTCTCCTGAGGTCTTTTTTATATATATTTGCAGACACATCATTCTCTTGGAGAGTCCTTGATGCCTGCTGTCTTATTCAAGTCAGTGCAACACTTTGACACCTCCTTTCTCTACTCCAAGCAACCAGCAGAAATGAGCCAAGATGACCCTCATCAGAAAGAACCATTTTCCAACAAGGCCGAGCATCAGGAAGCTGTCCATCCCTCTGTTCTACTTATGGCAATGCCATTTGTGCCAGACAACTCTAACGGTACAAACAATTTGTCAGTAAAAATTTACATGCTGGGAAGAATCACAGAATCAGAATGGTTTGGGTCATCTAGTCCAACCCTTCAGTACTGAGCAGGGACAACTGCAACTAGAGCAGGTTGCTCAGAGCCCTGACCAACCTGATCTGGAATGTTTCTGGGGTGGGGCATCAGCCACCGCTCTGGGCAACCTGGGCCAGTGTTTCACCACCCTCAGTGTAAAAAACTCCTTTCTTCTCTCTAGTCTAAATCCCCCCTCTTTTAGTTTAAAACCATTAAAAGCTGAGCAGTCTATTACAGTGCTGTGAGTCTCGCAATCACTGTTTGGTGTCCTAGGACTGGTGCCGCTTCTTTGCTAGAGCAGATGAAAATGTTGGTGTTTCTGTGGGATGGAGAAGTGACAGTAATAAACGGCCGATTGCAATGCCTTGGTTTGACCTTTGTGCAGTAAAATGGATTTCTAAATGTTTAGTGGGAACAAATGGATTGAGGGTTATTGCTCTCTCCATTGATTTCTGTTGACTTCTGCAGAAGTCTTTGTTTCTCCCCTTCGAACATTGGCCTGTGTTCATTTCACTTGATCTCCAAATCCAAAGGATTGCAAGTTTGTTTTTTCTTTTTAACCTTTTAAGGTCCCTGTGTTGGTGTTCATCTTCCAAATGATGGAAGAATTGACATCAACCATATGAAAGTTGCCCAATTTAGGAAGCAGATTGACTTGCCAAGGGCCGTGTGTCTTGGAACAGGGCTGCCTGCCATCTGTCTGGACTGGAGGCCTAGTTTTTCAGGCAGGAGCTACTCAATTCACTGCTGATTTCCTGCCTCTGGGGAAACAGGGATGAGCATTGGGAGGAGAGGGAGAGAGGCTCTTGGTTTGTACTGTATCGGGCTCATCAAATAAGTGTGCAATAGAAAGTCTTTTTGCCACAACCTGCTACGGTCCAGGCAAAAGGGATTTCAGTCTAAACTGGAGCCCTTAGTGTTGCCTATGTAGACATTATCTTTAATTTCTGTGTCCCTGCTTCTGCAGATGAAGAGAGAATGAAGAGCAAAGACCTTTCCAGTCATCTTGCAGCTGGTCTGTGCAGTGCCAGTGGGCCATCTGACCAAGGGCCATCTCGGAACCTGTACGTCCCTCCTGCTGCGCTCTCTGCGGTGGTGTCATCAGCACGCTTGGCTGCTCCCAGTGGCCACTTCCGGTGGTTCCCCAGCCTGACAAAAGAAGTGTGAGAAGAGGTGTGAGAAGCTGGAGCAGCTCCTGAAGACGGCTGCCTAGGGCAGTAAAGGCCATCTCTATGACCCTGCTGTCATTTTCTTTGTTGAGAAATGTTTAATCCCTTGAAAAACTTGGAGTCTTATGTCTTGGACATGCCCAGTATGGGTCATAAATGTTAATTTTACTTCCAGGAAAATGGCTTGGTGTTGTTGTACTGGTGTTATTCTGATGTATTACTCGTAATGGTTCAGGAAGACGTCCCTAAGTGTCACGTTGTGTTATATATCCATTAAGTTTAGGAGAGGAAAACTGGGTATCTGTTCGTCCTGCTAATGCAGAGAAAAGCTGTGACAGCAGAAGAGCCCTGGTGCCCAATGCTGGCATTCAGCTGGCTTGCTGGAGCCTAGACTGTTCCTTGGGGCTCCAGGAGCTGTGCTGTGCCTACCTGAAACGTACCAGATGTCTGCTTTGCTGCAGACCACCAAGAAAGGCTCGAGATAGGGTTTAACATTAATTTTGGAATGGATAAAAGCCCAGCATAAGAAGTTTATCAACTGGACTGGATAATCTTTAAAGCTCTCTGGCAACTCAAACCATTCTGTAATTCTGTGACTATTTTGTTTTAATTACAGCATTTAGGATTGATTTTGGATGTGAAAGTGCTAAAAAAAAAAAGGTAACAGAGAAAGAAAATCTGAGGTTCATTAGGTAATGACTGCATGGATAGCTAATGAAGGAGGTGGAAGCAGAGACCTGTGGCTCAGGCAGGGGCTGTACATCCCTGTGGGGATGTTCAGGCTTCAGGACAGGAGTTTCCATCGCAACTGTTTGTCGTCCAGGGGTGATGGAAATGGAGCTGAGGTTGCTCGGAACTGTCTGGGTGCTGGAGTGCTTGTCTCCAACACCACCCTCTGCTGCAGAAGTCCCCTTTGATTTTAGGGAGGTGAGAGCTGGGGATGAAGTGTCCTCACCTGCCTGCCCCTGGGCTGCCTCAGGGGCCCACAGGCTGGAGGAGCTGTCACCCCGTTCCAGCTGCTGCCGGGTTGCTGCTAGGTGGCAGCCAAGGCCAGCTCTCCGTGGTTTGGCTCCCTTCAGCCTCAGATTCCTTCTCTGGAGATCTGGGAGGATGAGGGAGCTGAGGAGCTGAAGATGACCCTGCCGAGTGGGCAGCATCCACATGCCTGGCCGGGGCTGCCTCACTCCCTCCACGGGGCATGGTGGGGCCGCAGCTGCCTGGAGGTGTAACTGGGGGCTTTTGGGGATGCGGGTCCCACCATTGCTTGGTGTGAGCTGCCTCAGGAAACTGGGGATGGGGAGATGCTGTGGGTGTCTGGAAGGGGGTCTGTGGACACTGGGAGCTTGCATCTATGCAGGAGGGGAGCAGGCAAATACATGGGAGGGAGCTGGCAAGTGTTCAGTGTCAGGGTGTCCCCTGTGACTTGAGAGCTCCCTGATCTGCCAGTCTGGGGAGTAAGGGAGCATAGCCTGGGTTATTACCCCACTGTGCCTCAGCCTTTTTGCAGACTCTGATTGGGTGCCTGTTGGGAGGCAGGGTGCAGGGCTTTGCTGGATCCCAGCACCCTCTGATGTTTCACTGGTCAGGATGTTGGGTTTTTTTTCTATGAGTTTTTACCATTCACACGTTGCCTGCAAGTGCTTCAATTAGGATAAAAGGTAGGTGAAAAAGCATTCACCCTGAGCCCAGAGGGACAGAAAACCCACCTTGAGCTGCACCCCTGCTCCAGGGTGACCTGGGCTGATCTTTCCACCTATGCATGGGGTGGCAGCTCCCATCCCAGAGCAACTCAGATCTCATTTCTCATGCCCAGCAGGTCCCTGGTTTGTACATTTGTTGCTTAAGGCAGTGGAAAAAGAGAAAGATCCCTTGGGGACTGGAAAGCGATGCTACAGTTGTGTCCCTGCTCCAGGGCATTGGGGGGTGGTGGGGAAGGAGAGCTGATTGTGCCAAGCTTCTGAGTAGATGTGAGCAAGCTGTGCAGTTCAGAGGATCTAGCCTCACAGAGGTCTTCTCCCCTTCTACTCTGCCCTTGTGAGGCCAAATCTGGAGTATTGTGTCCAGTTCTGAGCTCCCCAGTTCAAGAGAGAGGGAACTATGGGAGACAGTCCAGTGGAAGCTACAACAATGCTGAGGAGACTGGGGCATCTCTGTGACAAGGAAGAGCTGAGAACCCTGGGGCTGTTTACCCTGGAGAAAAGAAGACTGAGAGGGTATCTGATCAATGCTGATCAATAACTAAAGGGCCCACAGGGGTCAAGAGTCTAGGAACAGATTCTTCTGTGGTACCCAGTGCCAGGACAAAGGGCAACAGTGTAAACTGGAGCCCAGGAGGTTCCATCTGAACATGAGGAAAAATTCCTTTCCTGTGAGGGTGCCAGAGCCTAGCCAAGGCTGCCCAGAGAGGTTGTGGAATCTCCTTTTCTGGACATTTTCAAAACCTGCCTGAACACGATCCTGGGTCCCCTGCTCTGGGTGACCCTGCTGGAGCAGGAGGATTGGACAAGGTGATCTCCAGAGGAATTGACCATTCTCTCCTTCTGTGAAGGAGAAGGAAGATGTTCTGCCCTTTGACAGCCCTGTCGCCAGGTGTCAGGTCCCAGGAGGGGCCAGGGTTTCCCCATCCTCCTTGAGGTGCATTTCCATGGAACACTGGAAGCCCTTTTGCAGGAGCACCCAGTGTGGATGCCTCTCATCCCAGGATGTGTGCGCAAAGGGGTCCTGCTCCTCCAAAGGAGAGCAGCTTGGGGTGGAGCTGTTTTCCTTTGTGTCCAGTTTCCATCCTCCCCATAGCTATGGGGCTGCCAGCAGAGGCTAGCAACTGGGAGCATTCAGGGGAGAGCGCAAAAATGTTTAGAGCAAATTAAAAATTGAAAGGCGGCGCATCTCTGCAGCTCTCCCTAAAAGCTGGGGTCAAGCAAAACGCCAGCGAGGTGTTTGCTCCCGGGACTCACTAATGGATTGGGCAATGAATGGGGTCCAGGATGAGCCCTGCCAGGTGCAGGGAGCCAGGGAGGGTGGTTCTCCTCCCTGAAGGTGTGGGTGGAAGTCGATGCTGGAATTTTGGTGATAGAAACATGGGGTTCCCTTGGCTGAGGCCATGCACGTGAGAGCAGAGTTGGGGCTGGACTAGCTTGAGAAGGACCCTGGTGTCCTCCAGTAACCCCGATTGTGGGTGGATCAGGGAAGGGTGAGGAGTGATGTTTTGGGCCAGGGATTTTGTTTCTCGAGCAGCCTTCCATAAGGAAGAGTCTCTCATGGTGTCTGTGAGCAGCTGCTGGGTCACAGCAGTAATCGGGTGCTTTGAGTTCTAAACGGTCTGTCAGGAAGCATTTGGCTGGCAGGGAGGAGGCTGGAAAATGACAGCTCACTTCAGATTAAAAAAGTGCTGCGGAGGCAGCCAAACACCTCCCTCCCAGTGGCCCAGCGCACAGCCAGGTTGCTGAGGTCAGGTTACTGGGGGTCCCAGGCTGGCCTTTCTGGTGGCTGCTGTCGCTGTGGTTGAAATTTTCCAGATCAATGCATCAGCCTATCCCCATCCCTCTGCTTTTTTGGGTCAACTTGTGCTTTGCAAAATGGGGTCCAATTCAGCAAGTCACTTGGGCTTAAAAACCAAAATCAAGTGTTTCTGACCCCAAAAACCTTGGTCTTTTTATTTTTAGATGTTTTTTTCAGATGGAAATTGAATCTTTTCCTGGCTGGGGAGGATAAAAGTGCACTCAACCCTGCATCAGATTGTTTCACTTGACCCACAAGTAAATGCTTTTCTTTCCTCTGACATGTAAAGATTTCTTTTCCTTTCCATTTGGCAAAAAAAAAAGGAAAAAGCCAATTCTTGGTACAGGTCACTGCAAAACAAGGGCTGGAGCTGGAGCCAGCTTTTCAGCCTCAGCACAGTGCCAAAACTCACTGCTTCCTGGAGTGGCTCCCTTTTTCTTGCACTAAAAAGCCCCACTTTTCACTACATTTTCTGGGAGCAAATAGCTTCCAGGTGGGAGAGCAGTCTCTGGCCACAGATGAGCAGAGCTGAGGATGGTCCTTGTGCTTTGCTGGCTTTTCAGGGGGTGATTTAGCACCCACCCCAGCATGATTTATGCAAGGTAACAACCATTTCAATTCTGCAAAAGTCCGTTTGGGTGGGTTTGGGGGAGATGCTGAGATTTTCCTGCTTGCTGGAAGGAAGATGAAGGAAACCTCGGGCAGCAGCTGCTGCTTGAGCATTGCTCGGGTGAGAAATGTGGTCAGCGCTGTCTTTTAGTTGAACCACAGCTGTGCTCTAGGGTGGATGACCCTTGGTGCCAGCTGCAAGGGGTCTATGCACACCCCATCCTGCAGAAATAGGGGCTGCAGATGTTCTGCTGAGCACCCACTCACATCCGAGCAAGTCCTCCCGTCTCTTCTTTCATCTCTCTCTTGCACCTGGCTGCTTGGGTGTTGGTTCCAGTATCAGTGGCACCACTCCAGGTGCAGCACCCAAAGGAGAGGGAGAAAGACAGCTCCTTGAAGGTGCTGTGCAATGTGTTGAGATCACAGGCAGCAAGAAGGAGCAAGCAGCACAGGGTGTGGACTGCTCTGCTTCCAAAGTTTAGGGCAGTAGAACTAACAACCCTGGGGGACTAGTTGGAATTGGGGCTGTTGCTGTTAAAACCCTTCACTGGTGCTGTAAGGGAGAGGCAATTGTCTCCTTCCTCTTGCTGATGCGTTGGCAGAGCAAGCAAGAAGGGCTCGGTACAAGTGAGGTTCCCCCAGGCTCCTGCTGCCTGCAGCCTGCCTGCGTGCAGACTCCTCATCCCCTCCCTGCTGCCAGAAGTTTTATTTTCTGGTTCAGCTCTTCCAAGGCAGAAGCTGATTGCAGAGGGGTTACGATCTCACTTGTGCTTTTAATCCCACTGCTGTCAAGCTCCATTAGGAGGTTTGGCATCATCTCACTACCTCTGGGGCCAGGCCGCTGCTTGCCCAGCCTGAAATGAGGACAAGTCTTGGCTATGCTGAGAGTGGGCAGGGTCCAGAGAGGCAGGGATGCTTTAGGGGCCTTTGCCATCCCTGCTGCCCTCCCCAGCACTTCCAGCCATCACAGGGCCTGCAAGGAGGTGTGAGACCGGCTCGTTTTGGTGGCCTGGTCACTCTGGGAGCAGAATGAAGTGGAGTTGGTGTGGCAGTGAGCACCATCACCCAGGACCTGAGGGTATTTGAAAACTTTTCAGCACTGCAGCCTCAGTCCATGCTCTTCTCCACACCGGGAGCACGGCTGCATCTCAATAACCTTCTCACAACCTCCTGCTGCTCCCCTCACAGCATGTGTGTCTGTGTTCACAGGCATGCAGCTCCCAGTGCTTCAGTGGAAGTAAAGCAGCTGGACAAGTTGGTTGTGCGAAGGGGAGCTAATAGGCCAGAAAGTGGGGCCGAGCATCCTTCCCAGCCTCCCAAAATGGGTTGCATGACTCAGCAATGGGAGTGGAAGGTATTGTTACTCATCTCAACCCCAGCCACCTACACCCTGTGAGCAGCTCCTGGGATTTCTTTGTGAAAATTTTTCATACCAAGGACAATCAGCCCAAGAACATTCTCCCCAGGGAAGTGTGGAGTCCCTGACACTGGACACTTTTAATATCAGCTGGACAGGGTGCTGGATCATCTTGTCTAGACTGTGCTTTTCGCAAGAAGGGTTGGACCAGATGATCCTTGAGGTCTCTCCCAGTGTTCTATGATTCTATGATTTCTAAGGTGGCAGTGCTCCAGGCACACATGCTGCAGTGAGGCTGGGGGCTGCCCTAGGACCATCCTGGCTCATCGTTGCTCTCCTGAGCTTCAAGGCAAACTTCAAGGCAAGTTTGCAGCCCTGTCTACTTGTGGGCTTGAAGCTACTTGGGAAGGAGATGACATATGATGAGAACATGAAGACAGGCACGGAAGAGGTGAGTACAGAGAGCTGGAGCCCGAATGGTGCCCGGGTACTGGCTAGATGGTCATCACGGTGACATCTCAATTTTCCCTGACCTCTGTGCCAGATATGCCCAGGGAGAGCTGCCCTTTGCTGTCAATACCAGGGCTATGCAGGTTCTGCCATTGTGGTTTGTGGCTCGAGCATGGCTTTGAAAGGCTTCTGTGCAGACAGGGAGGCTGGGGAGGGCTCTGATGCAAAATTAAAGAGAGGAGAAAACCTTCTGGTGGCTGACACCATGATGGAGGTGTTCAGCTCTGCCCTGTGTTGAGGCTTAGGGGTGCTGGTCAGGGTCAGGTTAGCACCTCTTCACCCCTGCCCCATGCTGGTGGCTCCTGAGCTTTCTTCTGGCCAGCCCTCAAGCCTGGCTTTGTCCCCATAGGTTTGCTCTGTGCTGCTGTGTCTCGTGTTGCTGATGCCTGGGAGGATGTTCCAACCGAACCATTGGAGCTTATGTTACCACGTGACTGGAGAAATGGTGGGTGTACATGTGGTAAGGTCACACTTGGATGGAAGGAGTTAATTTTCTGCTCTGCTTGTCCTTCCTTCTCACTCCCCTGAGCATCACCCCCAGGACCAGGAGCTTCAGTGGGCTTGTCCCTGTGGCCAGTGTTAGCCCTGCTTGGAACCACAAGTCCTACGGGGCATGTTTTCCTTACAAACCCAATGCCACGGCTGTGGCCACAGCTATCAGTGAGCCTCTGCCAAGTCAAGCAGGGCTGTGGCTTGGCAGGCAGAG
>VWZY01010091.1:511124-547737 GCA_013399075.1 Chloroceryle aenea
TTGAATTTGGGGCTGCAGTGGGAAGGGGAGCCTGGGCGGGCTGGGGGGTGGGGGGCAGGACAGATTGGGATTCCCCGGGTACGATGTGCCCAGCGTCCCACTCACAGCATCCCGGGGCTTACTGAGCCCCTGCACTGCGGCCTCGTCCAGGCAAAGCTCCGGGGTTGTGGTTCTCTGCAAGGTCCTGACTTACTTTCTTGGTGTTACGGTCCAGCTTTGCGTTCAGCTGGGTTTTTTTAAATCACTGTTAACTCTTGTGGCTGTTTGGGTGGGTAGGACTGAGTTTGCTCATCTCTAAACCCTACTTTTTTTTCCATCTGGGCAAAGTTTTGAAAGTCCCAAGTCCTGGGGCTCAGCCTCTTGCTCCTTGGGTGGGAGCCCAAAGCCTTGCCATTCAGCAAGGACATGACAGCCCGACAAATCCCCAACCTCGCTACCAAACCTCTACGGAAATGGTGGCTGCCTTTGCTGAAGTGGAGGAAATCAAATCCTTTTGTTTATTCTGAAGCCTCTCTGTTTTATCTCTCACCGGGCTGCGGTAATTAAAGGAGACCTGCGCTTGAGTTATACGCCTGGCTTTTGTTTTCTCCTAAGGATTTTATTCCCTACAAAAGGGCATGTGGAAACATTTAGTGTTTTCAGCTGGATTTCGCTTGCATGCTATTGATTGTCTCTCCAGCAGAGAGATTTTCTGAGGTGTGGTGGAATATTCCATCCTGATGGAGGCTTTTATTACTGGGGCTTTCTTTTTTTTCCTTCCCCAACCTTACCCCTTGGTCATCTGAGTCACTGTTTTGGGGTGCTGGGTGTACTGGGGCTTCTGGTTGGCATTTTGTGTCACCCCATGTGATCTGATGGACACTAACCTGGGCTTTGCCAGGGAGGGGGAGAAAATGCTTTTCCTAGGAAGTGTTTTTTCACCTGTTGAAAAAGGCACTAGGCGGCTGTTCCTGTGAATATTGGATCAGTGAGTCCAATCCCATTCCAGCGCCGTCTCCACTGGGATGTGAGATCCTCTCCTGTCTCTTTCCAAAGCACTGTTTTTTCAGCCCAAGTGCAGCCCTTAGGACAGCCGGCTCTGGAGCCCTGCTTAGGTGAGACAGTCCAGCGCCGCTCTGCTCCAGCCCAAAAGACCCTTAACAGGGTAGAAATGGAGTGCAGAGGATTTTCACCTCAGCAAACCCTTCCTTCCAGAGGAGCATCGAGCATCCTCCAGCCATTTTGTGTAGGAGCATTTTGGGTACACGGGAGACCCAGGCAGCTGCCTGTCTGCTGGGAAACGCTAGGCTGGGGTGTTCAGAGGAGCTCAGCTCCCAGCTGGAGCAGGATCACCAATCTTAGCCGCGGGCATGAGTGGGAATAGAAGAGCTGCTCCCCTTTCTGGGTTAGCTTTGTGGTCATGCCTCAAACCCGGTAGCCCCCAGGGCAAGCAGCAAACAGAAATAAGGTCAGGCCGTGGTGTTCCCATTGTTCTCTGCCCCAGCTGCCTCCCCCTTCTCCCTCTCCAGGCTCCATCCCCACCGCCCCCATTCCTCCTAGTGTCTCTGCCCGCCCGACCTTCCCCGTCGATGCTTTCCCACCAGGATGAAAGATTTATGGAGTCTCTGTTACCCTTGTTTTCTTGAAAGTGCGTTTCACACTTCATTTGCAGGAGACATTAAGAGACTTCGTGGCGGGTTTTCCTTCTCGCTGGCCGCATGTGATGGTGTGTGCGTGACCATCCCGGCCGCCTCAATCCTGCCTGACTGGGCAGTGTGGGCTGGGCGAGGTGGAACATCTCAAGCGATGGATGAGTCTGTATCCCTGCTGTGTGATAAATCAACAACAAACAAATTTGCTGGTCTGAAATCCAGCAGAGAGTTTAGCTCTGCAGAGCCAAACCTATCCATGCCTGATTGCATTGTGCCTCTTCACCCCAGCTGGGATGCGACTGGTAACAGAAGTGTGAGTGGTCCTGTAAAGCAACCATGGGTGAGGTTGTCCTATCGCTTTATGAAAAGTTACTCCTGGCCCTGATCCTGGAGCAGCTCCACTTGGATTCACCCCAGGCAGCAGGGTTGAGGTTGGGTGCTGTGCCTCTGCATCAGCCCAGAACAATGTGTGGCTCCAGCTTTCCCTGAGCCTGCACAGCCCCAGGGTTGCGGTCCGGGATCCTGCTGGATGTGCCATCACAGAGGCAGGAATTCCTCTTGGCATGAAAAGCAGAGCTGAGTCTAAGGCCCCACACCTGTCCCATGGGGTGGCTGTCCCCACATGGGCTGTCCTCCCCCAGCACAGGATCAGGATTGTTGTGGGTACCATGGGCATACAAATTGTGGAGTGGGAAGGGGGCCCATGGCTTTCTTGTGCCTGTGCGGGGCAGATTCCAGCGGGGAGAAATCTGTGAGTTGATAACAACTGTTCCAATCTGGTTGTGTGGGCGACAAGGGTAGGACGGGCTTCCCAGCATGTGTCCCAGTGATGGTGCATCCCTGGGGATCAGGGTGGCTGTAAGCTCCCATGCCAGTTGGTGATGTGGCTGTCACTGGGTCTGCATTCCACCAGGAAGGATAAGGTATGTAGGCACAACCTGCTGGGACACCCAAAAAAGCAGAGACAGAGCCTAGAGCTCCTCATGGGTGATGTCAGTGGCAAGGGGGTACCCAGACTGCAAGTGGTGGGGTTTTGGCTGGTTCCCCTCCAAGCTCGCTGGTTTTTAGCCTGACCACTTTGGTCCCCTTCACCCAGGGTGCCCCTGAGATGGGAAGAAAAGCTCATCCCTTCCTTGTGCCATGTTTGGCTCTCTGTCAGGGTGACCTGTGGTGGCATAAGTCCCACCCTGCTGATCTCCCTGCTTCTGCTATGGGGTCCTTAAAAGCACAGGGAAGTTAAAACCACATGTGTCCTTAAGGACAGGATGTGGCCACACTGAAATAGCTGCCGGCCTGAGGCTCTGGAGATGGGCATCCAAGCTCCAGGGAAAGTCACATCTCCTCCCTGGAGCTCAGGGATGAGCAGCCAGTGACAGCCATTTCATCAGGCAGATGGAGGGAAATGAAGAGAACAGAGACTTTTCTGGGTTGTTTTTTGGATCCTGACCATGCAGCCACGCAGCTCCAGAGCCAGCACCTGGTCCTGCTGTCTGGCCCCACCAAAAAGAGACAGTCTGTCTGCCTTGCGCTTTCGGGGAGACTCTGAGAGCCCTCTTTACTGTAGTACTGCCACACGTGGGAGGCTCCTCTCCCTGTATTGCTGCCTGAATGCAATTAGGCTTTAATGAGTCATTAAAATAAATCTCTGTTTCTACTCTAAGCGAGCATGCCGGGGGGATGCTGACAGTCGCAGCAGAAGGTCTTGCATCATGCGGAGGAAGAGGCTATGCTTCCCTGTGCCCTCCTCCCCAGGGCTAGACCATGGCACCTACCATCTCCCCTTTCCATGGAAAAAGGACCTTTCCCAAGATCCATTCAGCCTTGCAGGTGCTGTGGAGTGAGGTTAAATTGTAACCTGGCCTGGGGTTAGAGTTCTATTTTGTTGAGGAGCAGTGTTCTGAGGGTTATCTGCTCTCTGCTGCTGAAGGGCACCTGCCTGTCTAGGAGTGGGCAGAGATGTAACCAGCCCTGGTTTTCAGCTCCTGGTTTCTTCAAGCTGCTGGTGGCTGTATCCTTTTTAACCTATAGCTGGATACAGTAGGCAGCTGGGAGAGATCTGAGCTGGCCCTGTGGCTGGAGGGAGATGAAGATCAGGCGAGCACCGAAATGTGAAAGGGAAAGTGTGGTGCATCACTGACAGATACTCATCTGCTTTTCCTGGCTGTAAATGGGATTTAAAGAGAGCTCACAAGCCAAGAGAGATGTTGGCAGCCCCTCTCCTCCTGGGCAGGCACAAGGCTCATCTTCCTTCATGTCACCCAACTGGTAAACGGACCAGTTACCCTTAATGATGCTTTTGCTAATTTAATCCCTCCACGGTGGCTGTCTCGCTGGCACACTCACAGGCAGGCAGTAGGGCAGATAGCCACCAGCCCCACGGCATTATACAGACTGCGAGAAAGCATGAGTTAAAGCCAGAGCTGGAGCAGGACATTTTTTTTATTATTATTATTTTCTAACAAAAACAAATAAATTGGGTGACGTCAATGCTTGACAGATCTGCCCTACTGTGACTCGGACAGAGTTGCTGTGCTGGGGGCGGGGGCTGAAGCCAATGGGATTACAAAGACTTCAGCTTTGGTCGGAGCTTTTCTCCCAGGATTTGCTCCTGGAGCAGAGCTTGCTGCTACTTGGGAAGGTTTTGCACAAGTCGTGTTTCATACGTCAGGCTGGGAGGAATGGGGACAGGGCAGTGAGGGAAGATAAGGGTGGGAAGTGGGAAACTGGGAAGAGGATTTTCATGGGAATGATGGAAATAAGGTGAAAAGGGAAAGATGGCACCAACGTCCAGGGCAAGGAGGGAGATAATGAAGTGGTGCCTCAGGTGAGAAGTTGTCCCAGGGTTTTTTTTCAAAGAAAGACAGTGAGAAACTAGCTTAATGAAAAACTTATTTAGTGGGAAACTCACTGCTATGCTCTGATCTTGTTGGGGATGCTCTGTGGGGATGCTCTGGACTATGTCATGAGATACCTCTGCTGGGACTGATCTCTTCCAATTTGTGGCTGGCGTGAAGATGCATTCGGTGTCCCTGCATTCCCCTGTGGGATTAGCTCCAATGTGGTGGATCAGAGAGAAAATCAAACTGAGATCATACCTCCACAGGATGGCAACAGAGGGATCTGGCTGAGGTCTTCATCTTCTTGACCTGAGGGAAAAAGCCTGTTGGGGTTAAAAGAAATGGGTGCTGAAGAGGGAAAGGTTTCTTCTTGGAGCAATGAGATTGCTGGAGAAATGCCTTCCTGTGGCTGGGAATGAACAGCAAACTGTCCTCGAAGGGATGCTGATTCCATCACACTGCCAGAGAAGGTCTCCATGCTGCTGGATCAGCAGGATCCTGATCCATCATCTGGACCTTCCTCTGCCCTGAGGCCTCAGTGTGGGATGGCTGGAGGCTGAGAGCCTTTAAGAAGGTCCCTGCTGCACAGTTTTGCTTTGCTGATGTCTTCTCACCTTTTCCTGGGCACATGCTGGGAACGCTGGCTGATGCGGGGGAAGTACCTGTGCTGTGCTGGTGCTTCAGCAGAGGGTTAAATCAGCCTACATTGTGGGATGCCTACATTGGTGTAATGAGCTTGTGCAAACACCAAAGGGTGACATTGGGGTCACAGCACATAACCTTTCCTGCTCCTTTCTGTGCTTATCAGAATCCATCTCTTTGCTGTCCATGGGCACTGCTGTGGTGGGGGATTTAGGGGCACCATGAGGTGCAAATCAGACCCAAGTCTTTGCTCTCCAGGGCCATGCCCTCTGGGGTTCCACAGTACAGTGGGATCCAGCCTGGGCTCTAGCTCTCTGCTGGCTGTGGCCACGGGCACAGTCCCAAGCCCCTAGCACTCTGGTGCGGCAAAATGCTCTGGCTTTTTGGCAAGTGTTGGTCTCACCTGCGGCATGCCCGGCATCCCAGCAATCCTCAGCATCACTCTATTCCCAGTGCAGATTCTGCCACTGCAACTGCCCATTGCAGGGGATGTTTGGGCACTGGGAGGGATGGTGCCCACATTAGGGATGCTGGCCAGGTCCTGGCTGGCTCTGGAGAACGTGCGGGGATCTGATGAGCAGGATAATCTCAAAAGCTCTTCTCTGTGCGACTTGGCTCGATGCCGCTAGTTTTGTCCCTGGTTATTTTGGGATCAAGTGTGCTTGGGCTTGGCCACAGCTTTTGCCGGGAGCAGCCCTGAGAGGGAACCTGGGCACAGTAGCAGGAGATGAGCCATGTGGGTCAGGCCAGGGACATTTCTATTGTGCATCCCACTGTGAATTGCCCACAAGTGATGCCGTCTCGTGACTAGGGCTGAGCACCTCACTGGGGCTTCACCTACCCACTGTGGTTCCCAGGGTGGGCTGGTCAGGAGCCATCCAAGCTGATACAGCAGGCAGGAGATGCGTGGGGGGACGACGAGGGAGGTGTCATTTTCCTGCCCCAGGTTTTAAGCCATCCTGTGATGAGGAGAGTCTGCAAAGGGTGGTGTAATTATATAGGGACTTGCCTAGATCCAGGTATAGCCCTGGCCATGCCATGGGGTTTACAGTATCACATCAACGTGTGTGCTTGGCAGGGACAAGATGGGGTGATGGCCCCTTCCTTATCCCTCTGTCACTACGCATGACTCCAGATAATCCACACAGGCAGGCGAGACAGGATCTGAATAGTCGCTTAAGGAGATAAAGGGCAGATGAGATGCCCAAATAATGAGATATTGGTGTAATCCGTGCCTGAGACGTCCCAGGCTGCAAAGCCGCCCTTCCTCCGAAAGTCTATGAAGTGCTGGGAGGTGGGACAAGGATGTGGATGTGCTTTGCACACCCGGTGCTGCCACAGCTGGAGGCTAGAGGGAGATGCCTAGTCCTATGTGGCTGGAAAGGTGATTGCTGACAGTGGAGAGGGTCTCACGGTCTCCCACGGGCAGGATGAGGCCCAGTATAGGAAGGAATGAGCCTGGGTTGGCAAGAAGGTGTTTTTTTGGCAGAGTTTGATGTCCAGGAGAGGGGATGTCCTGGGCTGAGTGCATCTGGAGCACAGCATTAGCAGCAGGAGTGCAGCCCTTTGCGCCTTCCCCAGGAGCTGGGCCCAGGATGGCAGCTTCCACCTTTGAGTGGTTCGATTTTTGTTAACTGCAATTAACTTCTTGCCTTTTCCACTAAGCTTTTGCAAGAAAACAGCTGGTTGATATTTCTTCTTTTTCATCCCTTGGCTGGGGAGGAATGGGGCTGGGAGGAGGTGGAGGAGAGCCCCGGGAAGCTGGTGGTGGAGGAAAACTGAGGGCAGGCTTGCCGAAGGGCACAGGATTTTCACTTTTGATGACTTAATTGCAAATTGCCAGAGCCTTAGCTGGGGGATGGTGTCACCTCTGCGACCTGGCTGTCCTTGTGGTGGCTGGGAGCAAGGAGAAGGGTGCTGTCTGCGTTTTCCCTTGCAAAACTGTCCCACACAGCTCAGGGCACCAAAAGGGTCATGGCACAAAAAAGCCTCCTGTAGGGAACAGGTGGCACAAAACACCCTTTCTGCTAGGAAAAGCCTTTTTTGGTCCCCTGCAGCAGGTTGAAATAGAAGTTTTCCCAACCCCCACTGTGATTTCTGCCCACAGGCTGGTCCAAACTCAAATATCACAAAAATTGTGATAAAAAATTTGTGGCAAAATTAGTCACAGAGCCCAGTGTGGCTCCCAGGGCTGTTACCACTGCAGGAGGGAGCAAGGTTGCTCCAGTCACACAGGCAACTTTTATGCCTTAAAGATGCTTTTTCCTTATTATGTTTATTAACACCATATCAAAAGTCAGAAGAGAATGACACACCCCACCCCCAAAAGTAGGTGGCTTAAGCAAGTTTATGTTCAAGTGTAATTTAAAACAGCAATTTGTGACTCCTCCAAAAATCAGAGTGGGCAGCTGGTTCAGCTCCTTGCTGAACCCCACAGATTCATTAATTAAAACTTTAAAGGCTTCAAAGTGACTCAGTGGTTTGGGACTTAGGCAAGAAGTCTGGGAGCGAGTGCTGGGGCCGGAGGGGGCTGCTGGGGAGCTGTCAACTGGGCACAGATCCAACATGCAATGAGTTTGCAGAGTCTCAGGCCTGCCTGTGCGCTCATCCTACCTCATGGCTGGGGGGTTCACACTGCTCATGTCCTCCCCACCTTGCCGAGGTTTGCAACTGTGGATCAATCCACACAAATCCCACCGGGCTGAGCCCGTGTGGGGCAGGCTGCAGCCACCCCGGAGCGGCCCTGTTGTTTGCTGCCATAATCTGTTTTGCAAAGGCAGCCCCTGATGCTGTTTTTTTCCAATTAGGCCATGGGAGATGATTCTGGTAAGACAGCAGCCGGGCTAATTTACCAGGCAGACATTTCATTGAATTAGCCCGTGAGCTGCAGAGCAAAACCGGGAGAGCAGAGCCTGGGCTGGGGCAGGACTCGCTGGTGACATTCGGCAAGTAGTCGTGCTCTGTCCAAACCTAAAACCTGCTCCTGTGTGTCCGTGTTAGAGTTCAACCCTTGTTGGATGAGGGGGTGAACTTGAAGCTGGTGGGACATTGCCAGGCGAAGCAGGACGGGAGATTCTCAGCTGAGCTGAGACTGCTGGCAGCTGGCAAAAACCTCCCATCGACTTGCAAACCGTGCAAATCTGCGATGGACGTCATTGAAGGAGAATAAATATAGAAGCCTGTGATGCTGCTCGTTCCCAGAGTCACTTTTCAGGCCGTAACTTTGCGCTGCGAGGTGACATCAATTAAAGAAAATGTATCTCTGCAGCAAGCAGTTTTGCACGCCTGCCTGGAGGAGTTCGATGTGGCCAGGGACCCTCCCTCTGCCCGCTCCCATCCCCATTGGGGATAGTGTGACATCACTGCCTGGTGTCTCAAATCACTCCCAGGAAGCCAGCAAGGGATAGGGAGAGAAATGCAGCCCTGCTCATATAAATCCTGATTTCATTCAGCAACGGTTTGTGTGCCAGAGCATCCCCACACCTACCCTTGGGTTGTAGCCCCTTCCCCTGAGCTGCCCAGGAGCAGGTGAGCAGTGAGCACCAAGGCATCTGCTCAGCGCGGGATATTGAAATATTTAAACAACTCTCGACTCCCTTTTTAAGCCAGAAGAAGAAATAGGACTGTGCCCGAGGGAGATTTGGCTTTGCAATATGTGCATACCCCTGTGATGCCCCTGCATCCCATCCCAGGGCTTGGCTCAGCTCACAGTACAGTCCAAAGCTTTTAGGGGATCCCTAAAAATATACAGCTTTTTGTCAGGATGGGGTGGTGAGGCTCTACAGTGCTTGAGCCTGGGGAAAGCTGAGCCCAAAATGCCCCTTTTCCAGCAGGATGTGCTTGAGGCAAGTGGATGGAAAATGGAGATGGGCTGATACACAGCAGCAGGGATGCAGCTTCCAGGGCTGGTGTGTGGCCTCTGCATGGGCTGGGAAAGGCTGTTGTAGTTGTCTTGCCCCTTTCTGGGTATATTTACCTTATAAGTCCCAAGACCCCAATTACTTCTGAGACTGGGGCTCCTCTTGCTTCTTGCCTGGGAGGTGTTTCAGTCCCTGCAGAAGAGAGCTGTAGGTTAGAGAAGGCTGTTTTATAGGCACAAACTGGGTAGGAAATGGACTGTGAGGCTGCTGGCGAGCAGGATTTAGGGGGAAGGAGAGAAAGAAGCTACCTCCTCTCTGAAAGCATATCTCAAAGGAGATGAGGAAAGGCAATGCTTCTCTTCTGGTTTAATTTTTGGCTTGTTTTCTTTTTAACATTCTCTGTTTTAATAAGGAAGAGCCTGGCTCCTGAGTGGGAACAGTGAAATACTGATCCTGGCAGGCCCAGAAAGAGGAATGCTGGAGATGGGGCACGTGGAAACGCATCCATCCTCAAGGCAGCACTGCTTGGACTCAGAGGTGACCAAAGGGCTGGTCCCTTCCCACCCGGAGTCGTTCTCCAAGGCCGCCTGCTCATTCTAAACCTCAGGCTAATTGGATGCTGCTCTCCAAGCTCTAAATCAAATCACAGCTCCCATGAAATGAAGTTTTCTGGATACGGACGGCCGCCTGCATCATCCATCACCAGCTGGCCTGCGGCACGTCCCTCTTGGGGGTCATCAGAGGTCAACGTTTGCCTTTTCCAGCCATCCACTATCAGCTTTTCCCTGTTAAGAGTGACACCCGGGAGGACATAACTCCACTGAAGGCTCCCCTGTGTCTCTCCCCACTGTCCCTGGTTGCATTTCAGGGTGCAGTTTGGTAACAGGGCGCAGGAGCCGAGTGTGTCAGGGTCTATTATTCGCTCTGCATCGGGTCCTCTGGTGGATGGAGATATTAGCTGGGTTATGGACCTATTGATTTCTTGGTTTGTTTTTTTTTTCCCTTTGTTTCATGTGCGAGCATGGCTGAAGGAGGAAATCCAATGCGTGCCCTCCTCTTGGCTTGGTGCAGGAACTTTCCAAAGGCTGAAAATCAATTTGCAGCAGGACGGATCCTACAAATCGCCACAGCAGAGTAATTTTTGGGGAGGGAGCTTCCCTGTGGTGCCTGCTGGCATATGCAGCAGCGAGGGGCCAGGGCAGAGTTGGACAGGTCTCTTCTCAAAGCTGCCACCTCCCTGCATCAATTAGAGCCGCGTGGCAAGTGGGTAATTAGATCTCTTCGGCTGCAACCGGCTGGCACTTGGGCCCTATCAATTAGCCCTGCTCTGGGCAAGGCACAGAGGGATGCAGAGGACAGTAATGAAAAGCAGTTGTTCCAGGTGTCATCAGAGGGTGGGGGTGATGAGTGTACCCACTTCTTGGGTGCAAGTCTCTCCCTTTCACTGAAATTGCAGGTTTTGGACACAGATTTTTCCTTTCCTGGTGGTTTGGGTTTACCCACCTTTGCAGCATCCCCCTTTTCTGCCTATCTCCCTAAAAAAGACGTTTATTGAGCCCTGCTGTTGCGTCAGGCGTGGCATCAGCTGGGATGGGGACAACAGGTAGCCCCCTTGGACAGGCAGAATGAGCTGATGCTGGTGGGTTTTTCTCCTTGTCCTCCTTCCCAGGGCCGCCGGCATCTCCCTGTGACCATGCAACGCTGTCTGTGGCCGCCCACCCTGGGGCTGGTGTGACCACAACTCTCTGCCTGTCCTTTTCCAGGTAGGTGCCTGAGGGGTGGCAGGGGGATGCTGGGGTGCACCTGCACCAAAGGGGATAGGGGGAAGAGCCCTTTTCCCAGTCGCATGTAAAACATTGTCCACTTGTGAGATGGTGCATCTACCTCCTCCATAATTAATTTTAAAGAGGAAAAGGCCAAGGGCTGACTAAGCCAGGCCTTTGCCTTGAGAAACTGTGTGATTCACAAGCTGCTGATAGCACAGCCTTGTCCTGCAGAGTATTTCTCCAAGCTTGGGAGAAACCAGAACCTCCTTTCCCTACTTCAAAGTAAAGATGATGGTGATTATAATAAAATAACAAAGTTACAAACATCATCATCATTATTATCATCATCATCTGCAGGACCTAAAATGTTGTTCTCACCTTGGTGGCTCCTAGGGGTGTGGGCACATGCTGAGCCTCATTCTTGTGGGATGCAGGCTGTGAAGCAGGGCTGGCTTCCCACAGGTCCCAAATGGAGGCAAATTCTTGAGAAGTGGGGAAACACATGGGAGGGGTGCTGGTAGGCGATGGCTAACCTCTCCCTCTGCTCCTTCCAGGTCAAACGTCTCTGTCACTGAACGTAAGTATCCCCAGGTCCCATGGCAGAGGGATGGTGGTGGGTGCTTCTTGGCTCATGACAAGCCCATGTTAGACCTGTTGATGCCAGGCAGACAGATGGGATGTGGGTTTTTTGGGCTCAGAGAGCCAGAGCTGCAGAGTTCAAAGGCTCCCCTTTGGCTTTCCCCAGTGGAAACTCAGGTTTGCTTCTGCGTTTGGAAGCAGAAGCTGTATTTTCTGCCAGGAGGCTGGAAATCACCCCGTTTGGCTCAGCAAGGAGTGAGGCTCTGTGGGTGGGCCACAGGGTGCTTCCCAAAGACCACAAGCCAGTGGCAGCAATGGCAGTGTGGGCACATGTTGCTGCATCTCTGCTGTCCCCTCACTAAGAGGAGGAGAATGATATTTGGTGATAGTTTTCCAGCTGGATCAGGAAGAACAGGCACATGCTATTTTGGGATTCCTCATGGGTGTCACATCTGTGGTGCGATGCTGAAGCTGTGGTCAGTAAGGCTCATGTCCCGGGGTGATGCATGTCCCTGTGGCCCTGCCTTTCAGAGTTTGATGGAGAATCGGTCGGATGACAGCGGGAACTGTTGTTATCACCGGGGGAATCCTAGCAACGGTGATCCTACTGTGCATCATTGCTGTGCTCTGCTACTGTAGGCTACAGGTGAGCACTGTGACTGTTCCCAGTCTTGGCACAAACCCCAGCAGAGTCACTGCTCCTTGGGTGAACTGCTACTGCAGGGGGATCTCCAAAGGGGGTTTCTTGCCTGTGATGGGCAAGGGGGTTGAAACACACTTTTTCCTCAGATGCTGCAGAATTATGTCCTTTCCTCCTCCCAGCATGAGGGGATTCCCCTGAGGCTTTTGAGGCTCTGCATCACTAATTCAGGTGTAGGCTTGGCTGAGTTTGCAATACCAGATGGAGATTTTTAGTTGGGTTTTTTTTTTCACCCTGTAAATTAAATGAGAAGGCTTTCAACAACAGCTCGCTACAACCTCCTGCTCTTTAAAAGTTAATGTGTAGTCTGTGCTCTGCAGCAGTGCCCGTGTGATGAAAAGCACAGCACTTACTCAGAGGAGTTTCCAACTGGTACAGTAAAACACCTGCCCCTTGCAAACCTTGATGGGAGTGGAGAGGATGAGTTCCCTGGCAGCTGCCTCCTGCAGCACACGTGAGGTCCAGGTTTTGTCTGGCTTCTACTGCTTTGCAGGACCCAGGTACTGATGGAGCAGAGCAGAGCAGTGAGAGGGTTTCTCTGGCAGGGTGGTAAGACGAGCCAGGAGATGTGGTAGGGCTGGCTGTGAAGCCAGGGGATGTGGCCACTCCACTAATGCAACCCTTTTGCACAGTACTATTGCTGCAAGAAAGATGACTCCGATGAGGAAGAGGAGGAGGAGGAGGAGGAGGAAGAGGAAGAACCTGACTTTCCTACACACTCGCACCTTGGAACATGCAATGCCTGCAATTCCCGCATGGTGGATGGGCAAGGCAGCCCCGCGCCCCCCGCCAGCGAGCTCAACCAGCACGGGGCTCACAACTACTGCCCGACCTGCTCGCCCTACGGCTCCCCCTTTTACATCCGGACTGCTGACATGGTGCGCAACGGAGGTGAGAGGGTCACCTACACCCCCACGTGCTGCAAGGAGATGGGGCCACCCATCAACATGGCCACCCTGCAAAGCTACCCGGTGAGCCGACACAGCCTCCTCCGTGAGAGCTTCCCGAACCCGCGGGCTATCAGCACGGAGGTGTAGTCACCATTGCCACTAGCACAGGGTGCCCCCAGCTGGCTCCCACTCGAGGGAAGGGGCTTTTCACTTGTCTTTGGAGGGGGGTTCCTGCAGAGAGGACCCCATAAGCCCAGCCTGAGACCAGCACAGTCCTCCTGCTGAACCGCCCGGCCTGGTTGAGCTCTGAGGGCAGGAAGATGAGAGAGACCTCAAAGGGCGATGTTAAACTGGCCACCTCCAAACCCATCTTAAGTGTCATTATTATTCTAATCTATCTCCTGAAGGGACTTGTCTAACGAGGGCTATGTACAGTACAACCTAATTTAATTACCCCAGGCTTCCCCAACTCCCCAAGCCCAGAGCGAGGCTTTCAGTGTCCCCAGGCAGCCCCTCGAGGCAAATCCTTCTGCTGAGTTGGGAATGGCAGTGCTCCTGGTGGATAGGAAAGCAAAGGAGGGAAGATCTGGATTGTCCTGCTCCCCTCGTACTGTGTCCGTTGCTGCTAACAGTTAGCTTTTATGTTTGAGTGTAAGATAGGACACCGTCTCCTCCCACCTGCTTTGGTCTTTGCACATGCTGAAGAAGTTCAAGACATGAATTTAGATCACGAGGAGAGGCAAAGCTGCTCGCAAAACCACTCACCTACACAAATGGGCACAGGCTGACCCTTCTGTGGCCAAAGCCCCCACCTCTTCTACTCTTCACAAGCTTTCTTAGGAGCAATTGGACCCATAAAAATGGCAAGATTTTACTTATGGGAAGAGTTGTACCCATAAATAACTGCAGTTTTGGTTGCATTCAGCATTCAAAGCCCTACCCAGCCCACCCCGATGACAGCCAGAGGCAGGCTGGCTTTAGGGCGACTTTTGCTTTTTACAGCAACAGCAGAGCAGAGACCATTCAGTCACTTCTCCTCTGTGGGCCCATGACCTCCCGTGGAAGAGTGATTCTCAGATGGTCAGGGACCCCCCTCTTTTGCTTTTGGAAGAAGAGGATGCAAGACCCAAACCTGGGTTCACCGATTCTGCAGCTGGTAATGACAGGCAGTGACTCTGCCTTTCTGCAAAAATGAATGTGGGAAAGTTCCTTCTTCCTCCTCAAATCAAATTACGTAAAAAATTACTAAAAGGACGTCTCTATCATTCATAGTCACTTCCATAGAAACCAGTGCAGGACTGCTCGGCCAAGCACTCCCCATTCATGGCAGGGAGGAGGGACCCGGGCAGCAACAATCCCCGTAGCCATGCGGATGCTGTTGGGAGCCATGGCAGGAAATGCTCAGCATGCCTTTGCAATGTAAGGTAGGACTGCTCAGAAATGTGACTGGTGGGGTTGGTCGGTTGTTTTTTTCCACCACTGCAATTTAGAAATTGTCCTGCTGATCACAGAAGGATTTGGACTTAACCTCCCTGTTCACGCACAGAAAAAGTAGGTCTCAGCAGCGAGGCACATGCTACATGAGCCTTGAATGTCTATGTGATCAGGCTAATTTACACTTTGGACCAGCTCTTGCCTTGGCACCTCTGCTCAAGCTACCCAAAGAAAAGTGGCCAGACGAATGCCAAATGTGGAATGTGGTGATGATCCTTGTGAGGGAACACCTTGCCCTGGCCTGCTTTTACACAGCCTTTTGAGCAAACACTATGCACCATCTCCCCCACCTCTGGGCCAGAAAGACATTGCATTTCCATTACCCTGAGACTCGGTCTAGCTGCATCTGTTTCAGAGTCTACTTCCATTCTCCAAATAGTGATAGTGGGTTTTAAATGTCCTCTCACATTAAGGGCAGGCAGCAGGGAAGATGAAAGTCTGCAGCAGCAAAGCTCTCTGGATCCTACCGGCTGATAGTCCACAGCTCCTACTGCTTCCCATCCCTGAAAATATGGTCTGTAACTGGAGAAAACCCTTGGATAACTCAGCAAATGTCATCCTTTCTCACCAAGGCATCTGCTCAGCTAGGTCTCATCCTGCCGGGAGCCACAAGAAGCTAACATGTCTCTCCTGTGTCAGCACAACCTGCCAGACGGCCCTGCAACACTGTCCCCTCGAAGGGTGCAGAGCCAGCTTGTGGACACAGCGGCTCCCAGCATCCAACTCTACCTCTTGGCACACAGTGAGGCCTCCCACCACCACAGCAGCATGGGCCAGGCTGTCACCTCCAGAGGGTGGGAGAAACACAGGGGGTTTTGTTTCTGTGGTCACCCTCCTGGTGAAAGGAAGGCAACCCCATCATCATCACATGCAAATTGTGACCTGTCACCTGCTAACAAGGTGCCAAGGCTGGCAAGGCAGTTTCAGAGTAGCTGGATGGCCAAGATGAGGGTTATCCTCATGGCCAGTAAAACACCTTGAATCTGGCATGGCTGCAGAGAAACAGGTGAGTCTGAAAGGGCTGGAAACATGGGAGGTTCAACTGTGGGTTAGAAGGTTTTTGGGGATGGTGGAGGAACGAACAGGGTAGGGACAGGGATCCTAGAGTTTTTCCACTTGATTCCTCCTGTTATTATTCTCTGCCTTTGTTGCTCAGCTATGGGTCCAAATTCAATGTCAGAAATAAATGAGGACTTTGAAATACAAACCAGGAGTGGTTTCTGTTCTTTGGCAGGCAACATCACAAAATGGGATATATCCAGTGCTGCTCTACTGGTGCAAGGATTTTTTTCCTCCCCACCCTTCCTGCTCCCACTTTTTTTTTGTGTCCCTCCTCCTCCCTTGCCTCTGGCTCAGGTACACGCACCCCAATACCCAGTTTTACAGTTTCGCTCTTTATTGTGACACAGAATTTTTTGGTGTGTTTTAGAAATTGCCTCTGTACTAGAAAAATCTGCAAGGCAGCCCAGAGAGACAGCTGCTGTCACCTGTGCTCTGCTGCGGGCCGGCCTCTGCATCCCACTGCCTCCAGCTAGAGCTCTTCAGAGATGACGACAGCAGGAACAGGTTTTCCCAACTCACTTCTCAGTAGCTTTCTAGGAACTGATGCTTTTTTGTCTTGTGTAAAATCCTCTTGGTGGAGAGGGAATGGTGATGACTAAGTCCTAGGAATCCTTATTCACGGAGCAGGCTGGTCTACAGGGACTAGCTCCAAAGCCAAGCCAAACAAGGTGGCTTCAAGTGGTAAAGTCTGGCTCAAAGGGGCTCTTGGACTTGATCTTGGAAGAGAAGTAGGACTTGGCAGCAGTCAGGGTGACTTGAGCCGACACGACTGGCAGCAAGCCTTCCTGTAGTACCAGTGAGAGCACAGCTTCACCTTCAGCACCAGCACACAGTTGGCCGTCGCTTTGTCTTCACAGTCTTCTTCTGGGGAGCAAAAGCGTCCACAGAAGGGAGTTAAAAAGATGTCCTTAACCAGCAGAGAGATGGACAAAGCAGAGGGCTCCCAAAGGCTCCTCTCCCTCCCAGTCTTACCTGGTGCCTCTGTGGGGCACGGCTGAAGCTGGCACACCTGCCTGGCTTCTGGTTTGGAAGCAGGGTCACAGCCCTGAGCCAGTGCTTCTCCCTGGTAACATTTCACCTCACGCAGTCGCACGCCAGCACCACACGTCTTGCTGCACTGTCAGGATCGAGAGAGAGGAAAAGGATCATGAGGGGCATTGTTTTATTTTTTTGTATAGTCCCCAAGTTTGTTCTTCCAGTGAGGCCTTGTGGTCCATGATTTGGAGATTGTTCTTGAGGAGATTTGGGTCAATGCCACACCAATCCCTAGCTTAGGTTCCCTTTTTGATGCTAGAGGAGAGGCTCCCTGAGCCAGGCTTGGGGCAGAGCAAGGGAGGAGTTTGCTTTCACCTCTTAATGCAACTTGGAACTGGTTTTACTTTGAGCATTGACAGAAGATGGAGAAACTGGCTGCTGTGAGCCAGGCTCAGCTTTCCTTGCCTTCCCATTCCCTAAATGCTCATCATTTAAATACAAGGGAAAGCAGGGAAGGACAGACTCTGTCAGAGAAGGAGGAGATATGGCTGTATCCTGTATGTCTGCAGTGTGACGCATGCTCTTGATTGAGGCAATAATCCACATGCTCTAAGGTTTTCTCCACCTTGCATGTGCCAGTCTGTCCACCAGCTGCCTGGTCTGCAGAAGAGCAGAGCTCAAAGTCCCATCCAGACCTAACAGAGCCCTTAGCATAACAAGCTGCTAAAAAGCCTCAGTGCAGGTTGTGCCCTACCAAGCAGAGTTTTGAGGCCTCCTCTGCCCATTCCCCACCACCCTGAGCCCTACCTGAGACCAGGAGGTAGTGAACCACGTTGAACATGGCCTCCTGAAACAGGCAGCTTGTTCCTCAGGTTTCTGAGAGGCTTCACAGCGCTTCTCGGGGTATTCCCTGTACACACCGTTCTCCAGGCCTGCGCACAAGACGACCCGGGTCTTCATCCCTCGTCCACAGCTGGCATCACACTGGGAAAGAGAATGTAACAGACAGGTAAGAAATGATGCTGATCAGCTGTAGAGCTTCACCTAGGATGGCATTCTGCTCAGAAGCAAGGTGCTTAATGTCTCTGCTAAGACCAGTCTAACAGAGGTAGTGCTGCCCAGGTCACAGGAGCAAAGGGTGTCTGCAAAGAAGACAAATTTCTTCGAGAGGGGGGATAGGAGATGGTAATTTGCATTTATCCAGTGCTGGGGATGCTGAATTCACCTTGGCTGGCTTTGAGAGCAGCTACCACATGGGACCTGGAGCAGCCAAGGTAAGACTACAAGAGGCTGTTTCTCTCTTATTTTATGTGTGTCTGTGTTCTCAAAAACCATGTAGCAGACTCGTGTAGCAACCTAGATCTTGAAGTACTGACAAGCTTTGTGTGGGCCCAAGGGGACCGAACTGATGCACTGCAGGTCATCTGCACGGACAAGTACTGCTGAGCCCAAAGCCTTATGGGCTTAGCTGGGAGGACTCACTCTTTCAGGACACCACCAGAAGCAGCAGAAGTCAGGTTCTCATTCTAGATCAGCTCTGCTCTGCTCCCTGATGCTCACAGAGGCAGCTGTCAGTTTGAGATTTTCATGCTTTGTGCCCTTTTCCACCATGGCAGGGACAGCAGAGCCGGCTTGTACCTGCCTGTGGTCACCCCATGAACTCAGAGCTTATTGCAGAGCTGAGAGAACCCAGCACAGGCAAATGTGGGGAGCTGAGCTGGACTTTCAGAGTTTGGGTGAGTTTAATAGCCTGGACACGGCTAAAAAAGCTGCACCGAAGTATTGTGTGTGACCCATGCCTCAGGCCAGAGCAGGAGAGGGTTACAGGCCTGCTGTGAGTCCCCAGGTTGAACCAGTTTGTACTCATTACCAGTGCTGGAGGGAGACTCAGTGCTGAATGGAGTCAACAGCTATAAAGGGCAGTAAAATAAGAACAAGTTAGGTTGGAAGGAAAAAGGCTTGGCTGCTTCTCTGCTTCTGTAGAAACCTTCTTCCTTAGTTGGGGGGGTTTGGCTCTATCTTTAAAGTTTTGAGACGAATAGGGATTCACAAAGCACTGACTCAGTGTGCTCTTCTGGGATTTGGATCAGTTTATATCAGGAAGCACAAAGCTTCTAGGCCTTGAGCAACAGAAGAGGGGTAAGCAAACAGGTAGAGACCGATTGTTTGGTAGAATGGGGCACCTGGACAGTGTTCACTGGACTCATAACTCCCGAGGCAAGTACACAGTCATGGTCTGGACATGACTTCCAGGGCACGGACCTGGGCTGTGGTTCACATTTATCACTGGCTATTATTTATCAGAGATGAAGCTGGTTTTATTGAGGCTTTCCCTTTAGTGGTGGGACAAAAATCTCGGAAGAGGTGAGTGCAAGTTCTGAACAAGGCTTTGCTTGAGGAATCTGCAACTGCCAGCTAGGAGAGGACAGTTTCCTTAGGGTATTGCTGCCCTCCCATGGAGGTCCCTGGAAAGGCAGTACCTGTCACAGCTTTTGAGGTGGTATATAGGGTATGGGGGGACAAGCTGAAGTATTCATTATTCCTTCTCCTCTTTTTCTCAAAGGAACTTGGACAAGGGTACAGCTCCAAGGTTGGAAGTTGCACCATACAATCTTGCTCCACTAAGACAGCCAGGCTCCCACCACGTCATGTGGAATTTGGGGTGGAAAGGAGAGCTGAGAATACAGGGCTGAGCTTGGCCTTACCTGGTCCCACTCCTGCTCTACCCAGTGTGCAGGGCAGTTCTTGTCTCCACACGGATGGACAGCCAGGGGCTTGGTGGCTGGGTCACACTGTGAGTTGGAGATCACCTTGCCCTCCAGGTTGCGACATGTGATGAAGCGGCTCATGCGTCCCTCACCACATGAACCTGAGCACTTGGAGGAATAAAGGCATTTAGACACATCAGAAAGCAGGAAGGTGGAGTCAGAGTCAGCAGTGCCAGAAGACCCAAGTCCACAGCCTAGCTCTGCCCCTGGACTGTGGCACTGGATCCCAAGGGTCTTTAGAGGTACATCTGGTCAGAGGCTTCTGTTCTCCAGGGGCCATGAGCTTCCCAGATTAGAGAAGTGAGCTCACCTCACAGCTAACCAAAATTAACAGCATGGAGAGGCAAAACCACAGATTGTTCTGGCTTCTTTAGCTTAGCCTCTGCCAAAAGAGCAGCAAGAGAGCAATAACACCACTGCCCACCTGTCCCCTCCTGACAACCCTGGCATTGGGTGTAAGGAGCAGCAGACTCTCCAAACTCACCGGGCCCCAGTCCGAAGCGGTCCAGCGGCGGTCGCAGGGGGGACCCGTGCACATCTTCTCGCTGCTGGGCTTCTGGGACTCATCGCAGAGGGGCACGTCCACCGAGCAGCGCACCTCCCGCTTCATCGTCCCCTGTGTGCCGCACCGGGCTGAGCACTGCAAGGGACACAGGAAGTTGGCCCTGGAGCTCAGAAGCAGAGGACAGGAGGGATGAGCAAAGGTGAGGGAGGCAGCTGTGCCTCCTTCGGTTCTCACAGGGGAGAGAGGAAGGGGCCCCAACATGGACAGAAAAAGGTGGGTCTGCCTCTGTCTCTAGTGCTTATGTACTTTGGGCTTTAGGGTTCCAGTGCTCCAAGATGCTGATGCTTGGACTGCTGCTCAACGTCACTGGGGCACTGGCCCAGTCCCAAGCAGTTTGTGGAAAGTCAATCAAAGGGATTTCTGTTGGGTTTTAGCTTTGTTTCCATGCTACTGCTTCTCAATTCACCCTTAGACAAAATTATAGAAACATTTTCATCCTCTGGAAGAGGGAGGCAAAGCCTCTTGCTGGTAGGGCTTTCATTTGGTCAATGTCATGCTTGAGAAGTGCCCTTAGAAAAAAACATTTTGCATTGGCTTTTGTCCATTGAGCAGTGCCAGAACAGGGGAGAAGTAACGGTAGTCCTTGTTTCCCCAGGATGCAGTCAGCCAAGGGCTTCCTCAGCACCCAACATCTGCCAGACACTTTCCTCCAGGCCTCAGCCCAGCCTTAGCTGCTTACCTCTGGGAGCAAAGCTCCCCTGCCACCTACCTCGGACCACTCGGAGAGCTCCCACTGGGGCCCACAGGCCTTGTTCTTGCAGGCTTTCCTCTCCATGGGCCTGGCCAGACCAGCTGACTCACAGAGGTCATCGTAAACAGAGCTGTCAAAGCCCGGAGCCAGCATTTTCCAGCAGCGCACAGTGCGGTACTGATAGCCCTCACCACAGGTCCTGGAGCATTCGCTCCATCGGCTGGTCTCCCACCTCCACGAGCAGTCCCCCAGGAGAGAAAGCACAAAGGAAAATCCAGGTAAGGGGGAGAAGGAACACAGGGTGGCTGGGGGTGCCTGCAGGCCTGCAGCTCTCTCACCCGGCATCTGCCGCCATGAACCTGCTCATCACATATGTCTGTGTTAAGGGGATCTGGTATTGAAAGCTGACTTTGCCCTCAGCAGGCAGTTTAGACAGCAAATTCCTCTCCCCTTTTTGCTTACAAGGGCATAGCTGTTTAAGTGTGTCTTCCAGCCCAGAAATGGCTGCACACTTCGAGCAGAAAATGATCCTTACAAAGATATGTTGTCCCTGCGAAGAGCTGATGTCAGCTCCACTCACCTAGGCTGGCAGTCCCTCCCTGTGCAAAACTCGTGAGTAGGTTCTGGTCGGGTTAGGGCATCACAGTACGTTTCATCCACTTCCACTCCATCATACCGCACACACATCGCATATGAAGTGCTGATACCTGCTGGGCAATCAAGATCCTCTCTTGGACAGGCTCTGTCAGATCCAAAAGCCTCCTCTCACCATGATTAAATTACTATGTGTAATTTAGAGTGCTCACCGCATCTGAAACTCTTCCTGCCATTTTACAAAATACCCATACTCTCTCCATCAACAGACAAAAAGGACCACACGTGATCGCTCACTGGAAGCCAAACCTACCTGAAGTGCATGTGGAGCTGCAGGGGGCATAAGCTGAGACCTTCCACCGATACATGTCAGCCAAGCTGATGTCATCATGTCCCATGGGGCTCACATCAAACTCATTGCTGTGGAAAACGGAGGCAGCATGAGTAAAGAATAAGAAACTGCTGAAAACAGAAAATATAGTGAAATTCCTCCTCACTGTCTTTGAAGATGGGAAGAAACCCACTGTTTCTGCTCTCCATCTCCCCCACTTTGGGCAAGATGATCCACCTCCTGAATTCAACTAGCAAGGTTGTGGATAGCTGTGGACCAACATCCCTCTGCCAGGAGGCATCATTCTTAGTGAGTTGTGTATATTATGGACTTTCAACCACAGGGGTGCCCTCAGCTTCAGTTGACACTATCACCTCCAGAGTTATGATGCTAGGTTAGAAAGAGGAGTTCAAGCAAAGTCCCTCTTAGTATCTTGTGGTGGGGACAGTTCACATGTAGCTTGCCAGAAATATTTCAGCGTTGTCCCTCAGTCTTCTGACAGATGCTTACTGGAGTTACAGTAGCTTCCGTGCCCAGAGGAATGGGACAGAAGGGGCACGATGTGGTGGTGAACATGTGTATGTGACATACTATAGACTCCTGGTCTTATTTACAAAATATCAGTGCTGGCCTCACAGGTCCACTATTGGTCAAACATCTAAAGCAGCTGGTCAATGGGGACAACAGGGAGAGCAGTGAGACTAGCGGAGGACTGGTTTGACCCTCCCTCCCCAGCTATCCATGCTCCTGTTTTGCCCAGGAAATCAAGTGCCACCTTTCAGTGCCAGGGGCTTGCAGAGGCTCTGCCTGGCTGATGTTCGCAGTTGGGCTGGCACCTAGCAGAGGGATCTCCACAGATGCCACCAGGCTGTAGTTGGCTGCTTCCCCCTGACTCCCAGCAAATGCCTCCACCTTCAAGTCCTCCAGTGAGTTCTTACGGGCCGGCGCTTTGTGGAGGCCCTGTGGCCACCAGGCAGCTGTCTCGGTCCATAATCCTGCTGTGGAGTTCCTCAGGGCCAGCCTGGCTGCCAGGTGCTGCAGCTCCCTACAGAAGGCAGTGTTGTGTGGGTCTCGGTGACAGAGTCGCCTGAAGAGACGAAGCCTGGAGGACACTATGCGGCTGTTCTCCGAGAGCTCAGATCTCCTCCTGCTGTAGGGTACAGCCGTGCTGATAGAAATTTGATTGAATCTGAGAGCTGGAAGGAAAATACAGGGATGCTTTAACTATGTTGGATGGCCTATACTTCAGCATGTGGTATTTAAATAAGGCAAAACCCATTCAGTACTGGGCCTCAAAATCATGAATTGCCACCAGAGTGCACCAACAGGCCTTAATTGCCCTGACCAGCCTCACACTCTCTATCCACTGCTCAGGAGTTCCATTTAGTCTCAGGCCTGGGTCTTCAGTCCTGGCCAGAACAATGCTGCACGTGTACTTTGTCCCCAAATTGTTGTTTGGCTTCCCAGCTTGATCTCCGGTTTGCCTTGTCACCTTGCTTTCATCTGACGGTGGACTGTTGCCAGGATCTGTTGCCATCACTGCCCGGCCTGCACAGCTCAGATGCTGTGGGACTGTCCAGCCCAAGAAGTCACTGTTCAATCTCTATTGTGGACAACCTCTCCCAGCTCTCCCTCCCTTATAGAGCCTTCTGGTCTTCACTGCTCCCTGACAGTCTCTACCTTGCTATGAATCATCTTTCCCTCCTGTCTGCTCTGATGGTAAAGCCACCTTAGATTTCAAGACTATTGAGGGATGTCTGCTTTCAGTAAGCAAAATGGGAGAGTAGGAAAAACAAAGCAACCAACCCAATTCTGTTTCTCCACCAATTGCTGCTGCTTCTTCCTCCTCTTCCTCTCCTGTGTTTGCATGGTAAACCTGTCTTATCTGAAAGTCATACTTCTTCTCTTCACCTTGTTCCCAGCCCCAGTGCCAAGTCTGACTGGTGGAGTTGGTTTGGAAGAAGTGTGGGTGGCCAAAGCCTAAATCTTCATTCTCTTCTCTTAAAGGAAGCTGTTTGTTGGTGTCATCGGGTGACAGAGAGATCCATGTGGCATTGAAGTCCTGGGCAGCTCTAGAGTTGGCTGGAATGGGATGGTCCTGGCTGGTATCTGGTAGGTGATGATAGAGTGGTCTGTCTACAGCAGGGGCTGCAGTTCGGAGAGGTGGTGTCCGTGGTACAGTGTAGTCATAAGTTATGTGGGGCATTTTCCCATTAAAATTATAGTACTGGAGGAAACAAGAAAGAAAACAAAACTATTTTTATCTTAAGGATGTGTATTTTCCAGAGACCTCTTCTAGCCAGTCCATTCTGTGACAGATTTATGAGGATGCTATCTTCTCTTAACATCAAAGAGGAACACCCCCCCACCCCCAAGACAATATCTGGCTTCCTCAGCCACCTACACACTCAGGTTTGGCTTGGGAATCAGAGTAAAATTCCTTTTGTCTGAGGGAGGCTCACAGTTTTGGGACAGGAGAGCCTAAAACTAGCTCCTCACATACCATGGCGTTCAGAGACTGGTTAGTGGGCCCATGAGCTATGATATACTCCAGCCCTTCTGAGTTCAGGCTTGAGGGTCGCCGGTACTTAAAGATGGTGCCAGCTACCCTGAAGTTCTGTGGGTTGTCAATGGCAGAGTTGCCGTTGAAGAAGAAATGCCCGGATTCATCTGCAAGCGCTTCAAAGAGAGAGAAAAGGGACAAATGTGATACTCTGTGCAGAACACCAGGCACTGAGGAGAGCAAACACCTCATGAGCAAGAAAAGACTGACAGAAAAAGAACCACAGGCCCTCCAGAATTCCTCTTCTGCAGGTCAGATCAGCAGCCTTCAATGCCTACTGCTTTCATCTCCCTCTCCAGCAAGAGTACAAGTGTCTTCACACAGCAGGGACTGCCCAGTGTGTGCTTGGTTTCCAACTGTTTTTCTGGCTGCTGGAGATGTTGTAGCCTTCATTTATGGAGAGATGGAGTGCCCCTGGGCTACCCTGGTGGAAATGGTCCCAGACAGCTCTCACAGCACAGGCAGGAGTGCACAGAGCCCTCTTGCCACCTGCAAGGCAGCTGAACTGGGATTGTAGAATCATAGAATCGTTCTGGTTGAAAGAGACTTTTAAGATTATTGAATCCAATCATTAACCCAGCACTGCCAGGTCACCACTAAACCATGGCCCTCAGCACCACATCTACATGGCTTTGAAACTCCTCCAGGGATGGGGACTCCTCCACTGCCCTGGGCAGCCTGGGCCAGGCCACAGCAACCCTTCTGAGGAAGAAATTCTTCCCAATATCCAAACTGAACCTCCCCTGGCACAACTAGAGGCCATTTCCTCCTATCCTATCACTTGTTCCTTGGGAGAAGAGACCAACCCCCACCCGGCTCCAACCTCCTTTCAGGGAGTTGTTGAGAGTGAGGTCTTCCCTGAGCATCCTTTTCTCCAGGCTGAACAATTTGAGGCCCCTCATCTGCTCCTCACAAGACTTGTGCTCTAGACCCTTCATGTGTGGATTGCCATATCTGACTAGTTCCTCTGCTTACCCAGGATGTTTTCTGTTTTCCTGCGCTCAATGATGAGGATGTCTGTAGCACCGGCAGGGATGTTGGTGATGAACACGTAACCTGAGGAACAGAACAGAATGTGAGAGAACCTCAAGGACAGAATAAAAAGGTCTGTGTAGGAAAAGCAGCTCGTGGGACAAGGGAGGGCAATGCTACCCTTTGGGGCAGGATGCTAAGGGCATGAATGTCTGTTACGCTCACGCGGTTTCTGACAAGAGCACAGAAGAAGCTTACTATGGACCGGGGCTGATGCTGAGTGGAGGATGAAAAAGACCATAGGCCCCCTTGGCTCTGACTCAACAATTTGTCTCAGAAAAGCATAAAATTGACCTTTAATTGAGGAGATAAGAAGGCTCTTAAGGTTATGCGGTTTGGCAGCTTGTCTTCCCTGCTAGAAACGCAGGTCTTGTCCATTCTGTAAGATGTTAGGAAGACTGGAATGGGTGGCCAAAACTGTATCTGTACTGCTAGAGGAGTTAGCACCGTTATCCCTGTGTAGAAAGGGGCCCAAGTGCTCTTCTAGTCTGGTGTCTATAGGGAGTGAGGAAGACTAAATAAAAAGCAAGTGTGACATGGTGTTCCAAAACATCCTCAAACCACAGTTAATTAATTACTAATGAGCATACCACAGTCTACTTCTTCTGTGGGTGGAGGAATGGGCCTTGAGGTTGCAAGGGCTGGATCTCAGCCTGGTTTCAGAGGGATTGTCCCTCAGCTGCGTCAGCTGTAGGACTGGGGAAAGCAGGAGACTAAGTGCAGGTTGAAACAAATACTGTGACCCTCACCATAGGAGCTCAGTATTCTAATGAACATGTAGCGCAAATAAAAGAAGATTCATTGATCTCTTTACATTATCTGAGGTGGGCAAGATGCCAAAATCAATAGGAACAAATAGATCCCCAGCTGCTTCCTATAGTAAAGAGGTAAAAGGAAACCTTACCAGCCTAATATACAGCCCATCAAACCAATCTCCTCTGATGATAAAGTGAAAAATGACAAAATAGTTATTTAAGCAGGGGGGGCAGTTTTCCACCAAGCAGCTGGGAAACTCCTACCCGCCTTCAAGCCAGTCACCCTTCACACCAGCTGGTGGTAAGAAGAAGCAGGTGAAGTCTCCGGACTGTGGTAGCAGGGAGTACCTATCTGTGAGATTGCCTTGCGGAAGCTGCCCGAGACACGGTGGCAAGTGCTGCCGTCCCCTCCACACACCCTGCATCTGTCCATCGTCCGGGGCGAGTACAGACTCCCATCGCACCCAACTGGCTGCAAAGAATAAAACAAAGAGGGTTTCCTGGGACCAGCTTATCTCCACAGGTCAGGGGCTTTCCAAGGAAACGCCACCATGCTCTTTTGGTGAGGTTCTGGGCAGAGATGTAGATTAGCTTGGAGTGGAGTAATGAATGAATCCAACAGCAGCAGAAATTCACCTCTGCAGCTTGTCATCACTTGTTTTGCACTCCTGAAACTGGGTGAGGGGCTTGTGTGTGTAGGTGAATGAAGTAAGACTTGGGTATGCTGTTCCATCTCTGTATTTAGGCCAATCCTTCTCACTGAACTCATGACACACAACATCACTCTCCAGGAGACACTGCATCAAAGGCAGGCCTCTATGAGGTTGTGCAGCACCTCTCTCTAACACTATGTAGAGCCACCCTTCATCCTTGCTGTGTGAGGTGAAAACTCAAATGTTGGAATTTTTAATTTTTTGTTTTAAATTGGACACTGGTGTAAACAAACCTGCAGTACTAGTCTCCTCTGTGCTGAGAGGAAAGTGCTGTCCCTCAGTGGGAATGTATGGCTGTACATAATTCTCTCTGTGTGAACCTCTCTGCTCTCCTCTAGCCCACTGATGTTCAAGAGTGACCCTAATTACTCCACACCAGGCCTCAGTCCCAATTGCCTGCTGGGACCCCCTGTCCTTGCAGTGACCAGAAGGTCCAGTCATGCACTTACCCTCCCAATTTCTGTTCTGCTTCCTCCCAGAGCCTCACCTCACACTTCCCATTGATGCAGACCCCTTGATAGGTCCTGTCCTTGCAGGAGGTACCATCCTGTGCACGGGCCATCAGCTGCCTCTCTCCACTCCGGGTGGTGCATTGGAGGTCACATGGCTTGTTGGAGATACTGGTGTAGTCATCTGAAGGGCCAGAGGCAGAAAGGCACTTCCAGACCAGCCAGGAGCATCCAGCCCTTGTCCCCTGGGACCTTCCCCTTCTCCTGTGTCTGAGAAGATCCTGTGGGTTTTTTCTCATCCTGACCTTTCATGTGAAGCTTTGAAAACTCACCTGGATAGAGGGGCATCCAGTGGTAGTAGCGCTTCCCAAAGGCTTTGGCATCAAAACTGGAGCACTGCTGCTGTTTGAAGCTTGCTGTGTTGGCTGGGCAGGGCTATGGAGGGAATAAATGTGATCAAAAGCTCCCTATGTCACAGCCATGGTTGTGACAGCTGCTGCATCCTTGGAGGATGAAAATGCTCTGTCCACCCTAGCAGGAATCGGTGATGGATGCTGACGTGCCGTAATACAGGCAGAAAGGACATGCCTCCACTGCCAAGGATCTCTCTGCTGCATTTAACAGTCCTGCAAATACTGCTTCCAGCAAAGGAAAAAGCATACTGGAAAAACTTCATCCCTCCCTCTACCCCACAACAAATATGTTTTTATACTCTTTTCACCCCCATCTCAGTCCTGGAGAGTAGAGCCCATCTCCTGCACTATCAGAGGCACACCATCAATCACTCCTGGAGTGGATTGTGCCCCTTCTCTGCGCTCCTCTGACAGACCAGTCATACCCTGAGTGCTGGTGCTCTTGCAGCTCCAAGTGCAACCTCCTGAGTCCCACATCCCCCAGCGAGGACCAGTCAGTACTGGAAGTGGTTCTCACCTGCTGCTGGCACAGCTGGTAGTGCTTGGCTTGACCAACGCACATAGTGCTGTTTGTCCCCTGGGGCATCTGGAGCCTGCAAAGCAAACAGAAAATGAGCTGCAGCTCTGTGAAGTACTAAGGTTTTGAGGATGACAGAGAAGTCAGACCTAACTTAATGGGGAGAAGTAATGCAGGCACTTTATCAGAGCACAGCTTGATGGACCTAGATTAGCCAACATCTCTGAAACACACTTTCAGTGCTTTTAGGCAGACTGTGATTTTAGGCTACTCTCATTTTAGGGAAGGTTGAGTAGATGAGGAGCAACTGCAGTATCACCATTCCTGTGTCTGTTCACCTCTGAGCTGCAAAAAGGTTGGTGTGACAGAAGGACAACAGACCTCAGTCTAGAGAAGAGGAGACTAAGAGGAGACCTTATTGCTTTCCACAACTGCCTAAAGGTAGGAGGTTGCAGCAAGGCTGGTGTTGGTCTCTTCTCCCAACTTACTAATGATAAAATGAGAGGAAATAGCCTCAAGTTGCATCAGGGGAGGTTTAGATTAGATACTCGGAAGAAATTCTTTACTGAGAGAGGTGTTAGGCACTGGAACAGGCTGTCCAGGGAGGTAGGGGAGTCATCATCCCTGAAGGTGTTTAAAAAATGAGTGGATGTAGCACCTGAGGCTATAGGCTAATGGATAGAGAGATGTTAGGATGAAGGTTGGACTTGACGATCCTAGAAGTCCTTTCCAACCCTAATGATTCTATGATCCTGATGGTTCAGCATTCCCATGGAAATGCCCAGGATTTGCAGTGACCAGAGGAGGTGATTTCAGGATTCACTGTGCAGCAGGCAGAGAGATGGCACCTCTCATGGGACCAGCCAGATTATCAGGAAAGGCTTGGTGTGGAAGATTGCCCAAAACCACAGGAACTTCTCAACACTTGGTGCTTTAGCTCTGGCCAGCAGGAGTCATCCTGCTGGCCAGATAACAGAGATAACAGAGGGATAACAGAGTCTTTGATTGATGCAAAGGTGAAAACATTCTTGAAAGTTGGGAAGACATAGGAAGAACAGCGAGACAACAACCTAAGGCAGTGTGGTTTGTGTAAAGATCAGCAGCAGACAACATGTTAACAGTTCTGGGAACTCAGGATGCATTTAGGATGTGTAATGAAGAACCCTGTAGACATACTCAGGCCAGACAGGCTAGAGGCACTGCAGCTGTCCTGCCACAGCAATGTTTTACATCGTGTAGGCAAAGCCTAAATTTGCACCAAAAGGCCTGAAATCCACCAACCCTTTCAGCCAAGAAGAGGTTGCCTGCAGACTCAGGCAGAAATAGTTTCGTGAGCATACCTGGCTCACAGTTAAGCCTCATTAAAGCTGCAGAAACCTTTTGGCTGGGTTTTATGTTGAGGTTTTTTGGGGATTTTTAATTCACACGTGATCTCTGGAGTAAAATGCCACAGCAAACACAACCCCCCCTGCCCAGCTGTGGAGCCAAGGAGAGAACAGATGCCAAATGGAGAGAAAAATCTCTCTTCTGGCAGAAGGGCTGCTCTGGCTGTGCGGGGTGTGGGACAGCCCCAAGCTCCCTCCAGTCCCATTTCCCACCACTCTCCAGTGATGGCCAGGGTGTGCTGGGGAGGACGACCAGCAGCCGAGATGCTGGCAAGCAGAGGAGGCCACATGCAGACAGAAGGTACTGCAGCACGACTGGACCCTTGCCATGCTTCCAAGCAGCTCACAAAAGAAAGAAGTTTCCTGCTGCAGGAAGGAGAGCAGGTTGGGGGCCCAAGCTTGAGCTTCCTCCACTCAGGAGTGCATTCACGTGGAAGGAAAAGGGGCCAAGTGTGGGGCGAGCAGCCCCCATGGGCTTGTTGTACTGCAGGATGCCGGCTCTCATTAACATCTCAGGAGCCTGGAGCAGCAGGTTAGTGAGGGTTTGAAGGAGGAGGGCTTAGTGACAAGGAAACCTGGAGGGGACAGGGAGAGTTCAGGCAGCTGAAGCTCCCCAGCTCTCCCCACTCCCACAAACCCAGTCCAGTTGATAGCAGGACTGTAGCAACTGTAGGGGACAAATGTGGCCGTAGGGGACAAATGGAGATGCTGTCAGGTGACAGCTAGATAAATGACAGAGGAAAATAAAAACCTGCAAGCTCTGCAGGGAATAAAGAGGGGAAATTGCTGAAGCGTGGCTGAGCTGGCTGCTGCCAGGAGTAAATCAAGTCCCCATACGGTGTTTGGGAATATGTACCCACATCCGTAGCATGGGAACTGGCTACAAATCAGGGTTAGGTTGGTCAGCACAGCTATGGTAAGCAAGGGTTTGTGAAGGAAAGGGGAAGAGTCTTCTCCAGGCAACAACAGAGTCGTCTTCAAGTCTCCTACAGACCCCAAGATGGAACAAACCCCTTGCTACCCATCAGATGAGTCGGGCTGAGTGGGTGACACATGCAGGGGCCCTGTTATCTACCCCACTGCGGTGTGCTTCTCCCTTGCTGGCCCTACCCACAAGGAACAGCCGCCTGCCCTTTCAGGAGGCCACAGAAAAGCGAATGGCCAACCCTTCAAACCCAGAAGGTCTGGCCCCAAAATGCAGATCGGGGGCACCCCATCTCCTCTCTGCCACTTGAGACCTGGCCAAGGGCTCAGGCGGGAACACAACTCACCTCTGTCGCAAGCAGTGCCTCTCCCGGGACATCACACCTCCCCCGCAGGACCGGGAGCAGGTAGACCAGGAGCTCCACTCTCCCCACCACTTGGTGACTTCTTCATCCAAGGGGCCAGCTCCATCTGCTGCCTCACTACTGTCCTGACAGAAACAGAGCATGGTTAGCTGAAGAACCTGGCTCCTCAATGCCCTGCACAGAGAAGGGCCTTCTAAAGGCAGTGTCTCCAGGGACCAAGTCACCTGGACAGCTTCTAAAGAGGCAGCACTGCAACAACTGTGGCAGGATCAGGCCTCTCAAAATTCAAATTTCCCTCCAAGACAGACTTATGCATGGGAAGGAGGATGTCTCTGAGATCTCGGAACACAATATGGAGAAGTGCTGTCAGGCTGGACACATGTGACAGTAACACCAGGTGCACCGAGCCCACAGCCTCCATGCCAGCCCAGGTCAGACCGAACAGCAAATCACAGCTCACAGCTGTGACTTAGCCTTTAAATTTGGCAAACTTGAGCTTGTTTGGCCCCACCGTGGTCACTGCAGCAGGCTGCAGTTGGCTATGCCTCCACAATTCCCAGCAGGTAAGAGCCTCTGTATTTTAGGTTTTGTTTTTTTTTTTTTTCCTTGTGATAGTTTCCTGTTTAGTGTCTGATGGCCTAAAAGCTCCCAGGGACTTTGGCAGAATTGCCTGGGCAGGAACTAATTCACTGTTTATTGAAGTACAGATGAATGCAGCTATGAGTTTAACAGCTAAATAAATACAGCTAAATGCAGCAATGAGTTTAAGATGAGACAGTGACTGGTAGGGATTTATGTAGCTGAAAATGCTGACAAGTATTTTGGTGTTAGAAAAAGAAAATGTAATTTGTGTGTGTGTGAAGTTATGCTTAAAGTAAGGGCTGAGGGAAGCTGTATCAGTACTACTATTAGCAAAACACACTGGTTTGTGAAGTGGATGATGGTCTTCTTGAAAAGAACTGGTCTGCAAAGCCTAAGTGGTGGACATGAAAGAAAACTGCAGGGTTTGTTTGTCATTAAATGTGCTCTGCTCCCTATTTTGGTTGACTGTCCCTTGGTTTGATGCTGTTTTGTGGTGTAATAAAGCCAAAACATTCTTCACCTTGTAGTGTAATTCCTGCCTGAGTAATTGTTGTCTCTACAGCATCTGCCAACAGAACATCCTCTGGGTAGAGGAGATGCAGCTGTTTTTAGGCAAATGTCTCTAAGTTGTAACTTAGGTCAGTTGAGATGTGAATAGTGCCTCCTCTTGCTGATAGTCAGAGCATGTTGAAAGTAACCTCTTCTGTTGAAAAAAAAAAAAAAGCACCCCGTTACCTGATGCTTTACTCTCTAGTGATTATAATAGTCGATTTCAAAAACAATGCAACAGAACTTTTTGTTGTACTTGGCTGTTCTGGCTGGAGTTGATTTGTCTGACGGGGACCAAATGCTGTGGGCAGCAGCTGAGCTGCTCAAGAGAAAAAACTGAATTTAAAAGAAACAGGATTGTTTTCAAAAAATACCCTTTTCTCTTCTTCCAAATTATTATCTCAATCCATTTCCTAAGAGAACTTTTGTCTGACCGTATATTATTGGGCTGTAAATGGAAAAGTTTCTACATTTACAAAGGAAGTAAACTGAAAGTCATTTATTGTAAGATATTTTCAGTTAAAATATTTCTCCAACCCTTTCTGTGCTTCTCTGTGATAAGCATCTCAAGGATTCTGGAGGAAGAGCTTAGTAAGTAAGAAGAATGCCAAATTTATCTGGTGTCTGTGTGGAGAAATCAGCACAATGAAGATCCTCCCACAGACAGGGTGTACTCAAAGCTGGTGTCTTAACACTTCACTGAGTGGCTCCAGGAGGAGCGTGGACTGTCTGGAGAGATGGCATGTGGACCAAAAGCTGTAATGTTTACCTAGCTCCTCCCCAGGTGGCAATAAAAATCTGTGTAGATGGTAACCCACAAGACAGTCCTGCTCTAGTGATCTTACAATCCGGATGGGTGAGATGGGGCAGAAGGAAATGGGCAAAGGGAAGTGTAACAGTTATGTTCTACTCCTGGATGTGAAAAAGACTCTGTATTTGGAGTGGCAGAAAGCTGCAGGCTCCTTCGAGGGGTTACTGCTCTTGGGTGTTTTGCCTGGGCAGGCAGACTTGGCATGTGGTGGCAGAGCTGAGGTTTGGGGAATATCAGCATCACATCTCTTTCTTGCAGTTAGAATAGTATTTGTTTCCCTCTGTGCTGTGACTTTCAGGAATTAAAGGAGAACAGATGAAGATTTATTGAAGGATGCCAGTCAATGAAACTTTTTTTTAATAAAATGTGTTCTCCTATATCAGTAAGCCCTGTTCCTGCTTCCTCTCTGCACTGGTGGAATCTATCACTTTTTCAGTAGATTGATCTGGCTCTCAGGTTTTCCATGACAAAGCTCCCTTGCCAGTCTTTGCCTAGGAGCCCTTATTCCCTTGTGTAAGCAAGGACAATGCTGAGCTGTCCCCTGGTCAGTAAGACCTACAGCATGACTGCATCTGAGTCCTAGGTCTGGTGACACAGAGGAGGAAGGTCAGGTACTTAATGCTGGGGCAGCTGTTTCCAATCTGTGCTGAATTTATTTTGCTGTCAGAAATAAATCTGCATTAACCGTGACACACAAATGGCTCTTTTTTTTTAATTAGGGATACTTGCATTTTCCAAATTTCCAGATAATAAATTAAGGGCTGTGGGACAGACTCCGTATTGGATTAGCTCCTAGCTTTAATTTCTCAAGTCCCTCAGCAAATTCCTGGAGTTATCTTGTGGCGGAGTGAATCCCCTCTTCCCCATCTTCTCTTTGCACAAGGAGAAATCAAAGGGGCTTTACCACAATTCTTCTGTGCTCTCCCCATTAGAGGAGATGCTGAAGCTGCTCTTACTTGCAGTCTGCTCAGAATCAGAGAGCAGGCTAGAAACACTGGAGAGGGGGACGCATATAAATCCAGACTTTACAAGGCTGGCCCTGCCTGGATTTGGGCAAAGGCTCCGCCTAAAGGAGATGAGGGCGTGAGGTGCAATTCTTTAGGTGATGAGGAATATAAGGCCTAGAATGTACATCTGTAGAAAAGACAGCCCATATTCCAGTCCAGCCAGGTGCTCTCTGCAGGAATTTCCCCTGAGGTGTTTGTGGCTTGGCATGGGGTGATTTTACAGCTGCAGTTCTTCCTCTCTGAGGCTAACCAAGTTATTTCTGTGCTCTGCACCTACACTGGAGGCCATGCCACTGAGTAGGTAAGGGCTGCCCTCCTTTCCCCTTGTTGAGGGAACCAGAGATTTGAACCCCAACCTGCAGGGAACTTTTCCAGGATAAAATATCTGTCTCCAGAGTTACCAATATTAATGACAGAAACACCAGTCTCTAAGCTAACATCACTGAAAGCTTTTTCTAACTGAAGATGCAGCAGCTGCTTCCCCTCTCCTCCCTCTGGCCAAACAAAGGCTACCACAGACAAAATGCTTCAGCCCTGCAAAGAAGGGTGGGCCTGGACCGACATCCTATCGGATTTCCAGGTGGCCTTTCTGAAGAAATGAAAGGGATAAAATAAATTCTCCCCTGACTCGCTGTCATGCTCTGGACCAGCTCTGGGCTACGCTGGGCTTCCCAGAAACCTGGGAACAACTGCAATTACTGTGTCGGTGGCCCAGTCTCCTGTGTTGCTTATTGTTGTGCCTAATCTTGAGATTCATTAGAGCCTGGGTCCTGGAAAAAAAAAGCTGTCTGGAAGAGAGACCACAAACATGTCTGTCTAGTTCCTCTAATAGAGGAGCTTGGCGGGGAAGGCTCTCCGTTGCAGCCTGGCATGCCTTAAGGGCTGGCCCACCACTGAAGGGCACAGTAGCTGTTGTACTCTTCTGCTTAGTCCTGTCTGATTTTTATAAGACGACTAGAAACAGCTGCTGAAAATGAAATAAATTATTTTCTGAGGCCATTAACTGCATGTCCTCTACCAAAAATTTCCACAATCCCTTTACTTAAGGGCTTCTCTCTACAGCAAACCACTCTATTTACTGAAAAACTAAGTAGCTTCAGATGTCTCAATGCCTGGAATGAGCATCAGATTCTTATCTAGAAATGAATGACCGTGTGTCAACTCCCCTGGTCCGGGTTCCCCGTGTTGTTCTCTGACTAAAGCTGTGATGACTGACTCTACCACAGCCCTGAAAATAAACAATAACATTCTCAATTATGACCTGATGTTCTCATCCTGTCATTGTTTTATCCTATTTGGGTAGACTGGATAGTCTGTATGAAAGATTCAAAGTTGGAAGCAGACACAAACCCAAATTTTCCTTAGAAAAGCTGAAAAAAAGATATTTGAGGAGGTGTTTTCCCTGAGGGGAAAGTATCCTGAGCAATGTAGAACAATTTCTATGCAATCAGGAAGAAAGTGAATCTGGGGAAAAAATGGTAGTGTGATGAAGATGTGATATTGCAGCAGATAAGCAGGAGAAGTCTGGGCATATAATGAGGCACAGATGAGAAGCAAATTAGAAAGCCAGTGAACAGAAGCCAGTGGAGAACTATCAAGTACCATTCATAATCCTGCTGTGGCAAAGTTCACAGGCAAATGTTGCGTATCATTACAAAATACTTGATCGAAGTCAGTTGTGTTATTCCCTTCACGTGGGATAACACAGTTATTCTGGGGCAAGCCGGCAGACAGGAAGGAAATCTGTGAAGGGGGAGGAGGGAGTCGCAGGCAGTGAGCGTAAGAGGCATCTCTTATCACTGGGTCTTTCAGAGGTACCAAATGCTGTCAGCTCCGCATAGGAAGGAATTTGGTTACCCTATTTATGGATTGAGGTTTTCCATGATGCTCTTTGTATAATCCCGTTGTATATAAAAAAGGACTGCAAGAGGAACTGCATGTTAATCCCTCAGTGACCATTTTGTGTGCTGTCTTGCACCAGAGATACCAATCAAGGTTAGGAACTGTGTCTGCCATGCAAACTTGCACCACACAGTCCTTGATCAGAGTGCTTTGCAGGGATCTCCTGGAGCAATGGAGTCCTCAGGGCAGAGCTGGCAGCAGTACTGGTGTGCATTTGTCCCCAGGAGGGCTGAGCAGCCATCCTCCTAGCCCTGGATGCCCTCTTAGGTGCTGTATAAACACAGCTGCTGGGGGCAGGGAGAACCACGAGCAGCCAAGGCTTGTGTACACATGTTGATGGAGGAGTCCATCCAGGTCAGTCCTAAGTGAAGGACTTCACATCTCTTTAGGTTGACCTGGCTTGCTCTGCCTGAAGCTTCTCCCTGACTTAGCCCTAGAGGTAAACGGAACAGGCAGCTGATACACGTGAAGGTACAAAGTGTAAATGAGAGTCTTGCACTTTAACATTAAGGCAACCGTGTAACAGGAGAAACTGCTACTCCTCAAACCTGGGGTAACTGCAGTAAAGCTCCAGCGTCTGGTCTTCTCTGTGTTTAAGATAGTTCATGGGAGATTGCTTCACCCCAGCCATGCAGTCTGGGGTGTGGGGGGGTGGGAAACAAAATCCAACTCTTTCCTTTAGTAGAGCAGCAAAGAAACCCAGCCGGGTTCCCCTTGGGGAAAAGGGAGCGCCGAGCCACAGTGCCGGCAGTGACCCGTGAAAGCAGGGGCACAGCCGGTGCCTGGTGAAGCTGAGATTTCTGCCTTCCCTGCCACAATAACGGCCTCGGGAAGGGGAAGGGGACTGGCAGAGGGGTTTCGGTGCTGCTGTAAACCAAGTGCCATGAGGAGGGCTAGACTGAGGAGGTCCTTTGTGGAGGGCAGCAGAGATGAGACGGGATGTGGGTTTTTCATACCCAGACGTGCACCCTACAGTCTGCGGAGAAAGCAGCTGCCTAAACCTATGCCTGGGTTGGTGGGAGAGGGATGGGGAAACTCTGGGCGGTTTTAGCGCTAAACTGGAGTTAATCCTCTGTTACGATGAACGCGGGGGCAGTCTGGGCGAACCCCCAACCAGGGGAAGTCCCTGTCCCCCCGTGCTCTTTCTGGTGATGCTGGGAAACATCCTCGGGCGTCCTCCACCCCGTCGGTCTTTTGTTAGTGCCAGGGGAATGGGCGAAGCTCCTGGTCCTCCAGGTTTATAAACCAGGGGGGGCGGGGG
>VWZY01010091.1:547794-564593 GCA_013399075.1 Chloroceryle aenea
TCCTTCGTAGCGTCCCGGGGCAGCCGTCTCGGCACAGCGGGCGGGCCCGGAGCACCGGGGCTGCCCCACGCAGGCTCCTCGATCGTTTCGTCCTTCAAAAAACCCGTTCGCTACCCGAATTATCCTTCCTGGGCCGTTCTGGGCAAGCTCCGTCCGCGTCTTAGCGCATCCCTTTTGGTGGCCCTGGAAGGCAGCTGTCAGTCCTGGGAAGGGTGGGAGGTAAACATCACGCTGAGACAGCCTGATGACCTGGTCCTTACTAAGAGTGGATGTAGTTTCCCAGAGGCCCCAGTACTCAGCCACAGTTTATTAAATTGCATACCAAAGCACAGCTTAAGCCTCACATGAAAATTATTCTTCATCTCAGTTGGTGCTTCCTGTCTTTAGACAGTAACTGTAAAAAGCACACTGTAAAATCAGACCGCTTAAGCCTACTGGCAGGAGTCTGCCTGAGCCCTCTGCAGAGGATGCAATGGCACCATAAGCTCTTTTGAGACCTTCCAACCTAAAGAAATCTGCCGATCCTCATCTTCAGGTGCTTCTTTCAGGCTGGCACGCTGAGATAGTCAAGTGCACAATTTAAAAGTGATGAATATACAATGGAAATGGAATTTTAATTTGCTTGCTGATACCTTTCCCCTCCTTTCTGAATTCCCCCCTTTGCTGTGCTCAGGTTCAGAAGGTGAGATGGTGCCAGTCTCAGTGCCAGCACACCTCAGCCCTCCTGGGAGCCATAGGCAGAGGCTGTGCAAAGATGGCATCAGGTGTCCTCAGCCTGGGGCAAGCATCTAGGGAGCACTGGTTTCTGCCTTCCAGATGTGCTGTAATTAGTGTGGGAAGGTGATCCAAGTCTTCTGCCTCTCCCCCACCAAGGGTTTCAGCCTCAAGGTGGAGGGAGGGGAGAGGGATGATGGAAGGATGTCAGCAGGGGGGATCGATGGGGTCTCCTGATCAAAGCTGTTGGCTAGCAGGCAGGGGGCAAGGGGGGTGGGGGGTGCATCTTCTTCTGACCCATCCAGAGAAAATGAGGGTGAGCAGCACGGACAAATAATGCTCCTCTGGAGCCAGCTCCTGCCCTGCAGATAAGCAAAGATGCAGAGAGGCACAGGGGTGGGGGAGAGGCTGTGTCTAGGAAGAAAAGTGGGGCTGCTTCCAGCTGAGTGAGGGGGTCGGTAGCAGTGTGTGTCTCACATGAGTTTCAGTGCATCTGATCTTCTTCAGCCCCCCTCAAAACCAGTGTCTGAGTCCAGGGAGGCAGAAGCAGGCTGTTAAGTGCTGCTCAGTGCAGAGACGATTTGGGGAGGAGGATCTGCATTGTGAGGCACTAAGGGAGCATGACAGGGCAAATCCAGGTGGCCTGTGATGCTTTCCCCTCCCTGGCCCCTCTGGGCCCCCCTGGGCCCCCCTGTCTCCTGACCTTTCTTGCTAGTCCTGCCCTCATCCTGCAAGCACAACTCTTGAGCCTCTTCTGCTCACAGGAGTGGGGTAAGTGTGGTGTGGAAGGCAGCAAGACAATGCTAAAATGCTGCTTGCCATTTTGCATCCTGGGTTTAAGCCATGTGGTTGTTTTCTTGCCGTTCAGAGAAGATTTTTAATACTCTCAGTCAGTGTGGGAGCAAGGGTATGTGAGATAAAGGTTCCCTCATCGTCTTGAGACCACCCCCAGGTAACCAGTGTATGGAAAGGTTTGACAGTGCTATTGAACCAATACATACATTTAAAACCTTGCTAATAAAACCATCACCAGTGACCACAATCAGCTTCCAGTCTTATAATCATTGGTAATCTGCCTCTCCCTGTTAATTTTTTTTTTTTCTCCTCCTGTCTTTATTTATACCGTAAAATAAAGTTGCCACTTTCTAACTGGGCCAGCTGGTTTTACTGTGGGCTTTGTTAATGTGTGTGACAAGGCTGAGGTCTCCATGTGCAGCAGCCCTTTGTGGTTTTACAGTCAGCCCTACCATTACAACAGGTTCTTCCCCAGTTGCTTCCTAGTTTCATGTGCCCTGTTAACAGAAAGTAGGTCTGTAATACTACCAGAGAATATTTAAAAGATTCACAACGGTTGCGGATCTCCTCTTTGTTAGCATCCAAGAACAGAACCATGTGGTTTCACCCCAGTAGTCTCTCCATAACCAGAACTGAGCTGGGGCCAGAGAGTGTGTTTCGCTGTGGGTGTCAGATGTAGGCTGCTTGTGGTGGACTAACTCGCACTCATCACCTGCCCTCTGGAAGTTGCCTTGGATTATTTTAACCTCTTGTTTCATTGAATTGGGTTTCATCAGCCAACTGTCTCTCTGAAAAGCTTCCAAACACAGTCAGGAGGTGAATCAAAGCGTATCAGCTTTGGAAAGGAGGACTGGTGTTTGTGGCTGCTGCTGAAGCAGGTCCAGTAGAACTGGAATAGACCATCCTCTGACATGACCTGAAGGGGTTTATTTTGCTCACAGCTCACTTGCAGATGTCACAGGTCACAGCCGTCTTCCCATGGGCAAAGTCCTGGCATCATAATTATAGAGGCTGGGAGTTTAGAAGAATGCATGTGAGAAACTTGCCTGGAGTGTAAAGGTCTTTGGACACCTCTTTATTTGTGTGTGTGCATGTGTGTGTGCTTTCCTCCCATTTACTAAGCTGCAAGAGGGAGCCTGTCTTTGACAGCAGTCTTACAGGATGTTGCTCTGGGTTTTTAGTCCATCCCAGTACTCAGTTGGCTTTACCCAGTGCTTTCTCCAGCACAGATGGATGCCCCTTCCTGGCCCCAGGAGCAGAAACAACCACTGGACTTTGTTCTTCCTGTGAGGAGGAACCTGTGCAGTCCATGGCTCCCCTCTGCAGATACAAGCTCTGAACAGGGAAATGTCTGGTCCTTCTTTCCACCACTCTGAGCAGGTCAAAGAGTTCAGCTCTGTTAACACAGAGAAAACAGTAGCTTTATTCAGTTCAAGCTGTAATGGTGGGAAGAGGCCAGGTGTGCTCCCTCTGTGGAAATCACCACGACCAGAAGCTGCTTCTCAGAGATGTCTTAAGCAGTCCCTGGGCTGCCGGGGCAGAGGATGGAGCGGACCTCCAAGGATATGTGGTGTGGGGAGGCTGTTTTCCATCCCTCTAGTAGAACTATGCTGCTGCTTGTGCTCTGGCTCTGAAAGGATCCTTAGCTCTCGAGTGCCCTCGCGAGGGATCTCCAGAGCCCTCACCCTGGCCTGGGAACTTCAGAGTCCAGCCAAAGCAGGCAGAGGCCAGCAGGAGGTCTGCGTATGGCTTGCCCCCTCCCCATGCGGGGAGCACACTTTCAAGCTGTATTCTTCGAGCCTTTTCATTGCTCTTGGATCTGCATCCCACAGGCTGAGGCCAAGCTCCTTTGTGCAGTTCATTGTACAGCTGCCTCCCTGGAGAGGCAAAGGGGGAAAATAAAGTGTTACTCTCACAATATCTGCAAATCTCTCTTACAATGGAGGCTTTGTCAACCTAAAAGCGACCCCGAGGGACCAGCCCTGCGGCAGTGGAGCCTGCCTGTGCATGGAGCTGCAGGAGGGTGGGTGAGCTCCCAGAAGTTTCCTGTTGCAACAGGACAAGAGGTGATGGTTTTAAATAAATGAGGGGAGATTCAGAAATTTCATATGCTGAGGGGGATGAAACACTGGTTGAGGTTGCCCAGAGAGACTGCAGAAGCCCCATCCCGGAAATATTCCAGATGAGGCTGGATGGGGCTCTGAGCAACCTGCTCTAGTTGCAGCTGTCCCTGCCCACTGCAGGGGGGTTGGACAAGATGACCTTGAAAGGTCCCTTCCAACCCAACCCATTCTTCGATTCTAGTTTAAAGCTCAACAGGAAAGATGTGGCTCAGCTGGGTTCACTACCTGTCTCTCTGCATCCTGCCTTCTTCCAGCCTTAGTCTGTGGTGGTGCAAAGGGGTAAAAAGAAATATGGCACCATGTGCCTGCTGCAGGGACAGGGATGCTCCAGGCAGAGCAGGGTGGCATGCTGAGCCTGTGCAGCACTGACTGGGCCACTTGCCTTTAAACGATGGAGATGACACGTTTATGTCATCTTGTAAGGCAGCAGCACACTCGCATGTATGACCAACACTAATTTTATGGTGGAGCAGTCCAGGCTGGCCTTCCAGAACTGGTTTTGCCCCTCAGATGAGCTGCTATGTGATTTTTCAAGGTAATTTTTAGGGTTGTTGAGCTGCCTTGTGGCAGCACATCCTCTGCAGAGCTACTGCTGTGGAGAGTGAGACTAAAAAAGAAAGATAGTGGTGGTGGAGGATGCATTGTTTAATGGGACAAGTAGAGTAAGATTTTATAGATACAGATTTTTTTTTTTTCTTTGTAGATGAGGAACTGAAAAAGAATTTATTGTTAGCATTGACATAACAGCAAGCAACAGATTAGCTCCAGCCACCCCCTAGGCCTTGCTGTGCTTGTGTGGTGTGTATGTGCAGGAGGAGATGCTGCCAGAGAGATTATGAACTAGGTGTGGGGGGGCAATTGAAGGGAAGAACTGTCCTTAGTCCATGTGGATTTGGTGCCCAGGAGGAATATACTCATTTACCTCAGATGGTGCAGATCTGGACCATCCTAGTCTTGCTCTGACCTGTCTTGGCCATCAGCGAGCCAGCTTTTGTTCCTCCAGAGCTGCTGTGAGTGCATTGGCTCTCGGCCGTGCCCCACATCCTCTCTGGTGACCTCTCTCACTGAGGGCTCTGCAGCTGCTGCACCCATGTCCCGGGGGAGCAGCGCCAGGGCACAGTGTTTCTGAATTAACTCATGTTCTGGGAAGAAGGGAACTCAAATCCCTGGCTGGGAGAAACCTTGCTGGGGGTCCTCCTGTCCACACCTTGACGTGACCCTGATGGGGTGTGGGAAGAAGAGGATGGTGTGGAAATGCTGTGGCTCAGCACAGTGGATGGGAAGGTCATCCTTGCACCTCTGCACCTTCTGTTGGGGAAGTGCTGCTTGGCCAACTCAGGGAGTTGCAGGAAGCTCTTGTTTTGTACATACTAAGGACCTTTGCTGCCTGGTTTTGGCATCCAGCAATCACTGTGTCTCCTGACACTGGATTTTCATGTGAATCTTTGGGCTAGGACTGTATCTGGTCCTCTTGCATTAGACAACGGCTGAGTGATGTTTACTTTTGGCAATCAATCACATGAATATCTATTTGAAAATAGACACCAATGGCATGAGTATTTAGGCTGCCAGGGCCTGGACAAGGACTGAAGAAAATTCAGAATAACGATAATTTTTTGTTTTGTTTTGGTTTTCGGGCCTCTTTGTTTAGGCCAGAGCTGGGCAAAATAATTCATTGTTAGCATAAAAATTTGTGCCTGCTGAGGTGGTGTGACATTGGGTGGAACTGATCTGATCAGGGGTGTTGAAATGAGAAATATTTCCTTTCTGTATTTCCAAAATATTTCAGTCATCAGTGGATTTCAGTTTAATTACTAGCATTAAGTATTATGCAAACATCGGTATGTTTCTGTCTGGATTGAATTCAGCAGCTGTTTAGGGGTTTGTTGTTAGTTTTGCTTGAGCTGAAAAAGATGTGAATGTTTGCTCCAGACTACCTAGAAAAAGACTGTTTGGAGTTTTTCTGGAAAAAGCAAATATTCACTTTGATTGCATTGCTACAGCCCTGACCTAAATAAAACTTTGTCCAATATTATGATCTCTTTTGGTTAGTGAACTGAAAATAGCTAGAAAAAACAACCCCAACAGAATATAGTAAAACTCCAGTCTCGCTTCAAAGACTTTGCTGGTTTCTTTCATAATCTCATCATTTATTTTTAAATAGAAGTGTTTCAGAAGCAAGCAGATATTTTGTCTTTAAAAGGTCATAAAAATATCTCCATAGTAGAAAGCTCGGGTGGATGACGCTTACAGCGACGTGCCCAAGCAGGGTGAAGTTACCTTTGCATACCTTAGCTATGCATTACAAACACAGTACATAAAACTGAGAGCAAGAAAACATTAAAATACAAATTTCCATCAAAATATTGATGCAGCGTGATTAATGCTCTGACAGTTCTTACTCAAAGACCATGCTGAACTGTGCAGAACAGAAACAGTGTTTTCTGTTATCAAAGTAGTGTTTAACAATAAAAAGGAGGCAGGGGAGGAAGCAACCTGTGTCTTGTACAAAACCATGCCTTGGTTTGCCTGATGCTGGGCAGGTAATTCTCACATCTAGCCCAGTGTTTGCCACAGTTAAAACACCTGTGGTCTTGTATTTGTGTCCCAAACCAACCAACAGATCTGTTCTTTAGTTAGAACAAGACCAAATAACTCCCTCCTCTTCTTTCATTTTGTCCCCTCCTCCAAGTTAATGGTCATACATCTCCTGAGACAGATCAAGGCACGTGGCAGGAGGAAAGGTGAAACAGGCTGTGGTTTTAGGGTGTGGGGCTGCGCCTCACTCAGCTGAGTAGTGGAGCAGATCAGCAAGGCACTATTGGTGGGAGACCTGGCCAGCACCAGTTGCTGCAAGGAGCACTCAGATGCACTGCTTGTAAAAACACCGCAGTGTTCTTGATTTTTGTCTTGTTCAGATGCAAGGCCCCAGTCTGTGACACTTTTATGGAGATAAGCTATGCTCTGCTCCAGCTGCTCCTTCTCCAACAGGCAGTACCATAGGCACAAGGGGCTGACACATCTGTGGCTGACTGTTGGGTTATTGTAAATGCTGTAACCTGCACCTACCAGCCAGGTGTTGCCTGAGTTTGCTGCTCTGTCCTAGAATGTCTGCAGAAACACGATGTGCGGGGGCACCACAGTGTTGCCAGGACTTGTATTTCTCTCTCTGGGATGCAGAAGAGGAGGCACAGTAAGAAACCAATCTCCTTCATTGAGGATTTTTAGTGTTCACACCAGGGATTTTGTCTCTACCAGCTAATCTCAGCCCTGCTCCTAGTTGCTTTAGCATATGCCAGAGCACCAGCTGCGTGGCAGGGAGACAAACGTACCTTTGGAGGGCAAGGACCTGGTGTGCTACTCTCTGTGGTTTGAAATAAATATCAGTGTTAACCCTTATTGATGAATGTAGATGATGTCTTGGGAGAGGCAGGCAGATGACTCCCTGCCCTACACACAGATCAGAGATCCAGGTGAAGAGCAGTCTGTCATGTAGGATTGAAGCTGAGGCATCAGCCCAGAGAGACGGTCATAGCCTTGTGGTGGCAAAGGGATCAAGTGGACTTTTTTAAAAAGAGGTAGCATTAAGTTAAACTGTATTACTCGGTCTTTCACCTGTGCAATCCCTTGAGGCTTCACACTGTTGCAGTGACAGTGAGGTGCCTTCTGTTTCATTGCCCTCTGTCTTCAGAGCTTATTCTCTGGCATATGGGATCCCCTTGTAGGATCCCTCCCTTTTAATGCAGACCTAAAATTTACTGTAATTGAAGTTTAGGGGATTTCTCAGTTGCAGGTTTGTTTGAACATCCTATATTTAGGTTCTAGTCTTGCAAAAAAAACCATCAGTCTGTGCAAGTGGAACTCTGTCAAGACTGACTGGTACAACACTTGACTAGCAAATTTGCGTTCTTTTTGAAGCATGCCTTCAAAATGTTGGGCTCTGGGGAATTTGATCTTCCTGTTTCAGCAGCTCTCTGCAAAGAGAGAAACCTCTGGACAAAGTACATTGTGAGACTGATGTTCATGACATTAGCAAACTGAGAGGCAGGGAAAAATGAAAGCTACTGAACTGAAGCGTCTTTCTGATGTACCAGTTGTGTATGTCATTTGTGGGGTTTCTGAGAGAAATACTACCTGCAAAGTCCTGTTTCCCCCTCTGTCTCCCCATGCAGTGCAGTTCTCCTGTGCAATCAGCAGTTTAAAATATCCACTCTTCCCATCTGCCAGAAGGAAACACGTGATCTATCACCTCCAGAACTCAGCTGGTCAAACTGCCTGGATCAATTTTTACCTGTCAAACTCTTCCCAGGAAGACAGGAGAAACAAACTGGAAAAAAAAACAACCAACCAAAAAAAAACCAGTAGCCCACTGATTGTGCCTCTGCTCACACGGGAGTCAGACAGGATCATCTTTCCAGCCCTTCCCAGGACTCTGGCAGCCTTTGCCCCTAGGGTTTGGTGTGGACATGGCAGCCGTCTTTCTCGATGGTCTGCACTGGGTGGATTGGTAGGACCAGGTGGGAGATGCGGCTCCACAACCCACTCAGCTTGTCAGAGTCCATGTGGTCATGGGAGCTGGGGGTACTGGTGTTGGTGAACTTGACCCAGAGGAAGTCACGGACCCTCTCTTCCACCTGCTGGAGGCTGATGTGGGCCTCCAGCATCTCCTCCTCCAGCAGCACTGTCAGCAGCAGGGCCACGTCCTTGAAAGCAGCACTTTCATGGTCACAGTACTTGTAGAAGATGAGGGTGGACCCTGCTGGCAGCAGCTCAAAATGGTGTATCACCGCAGCACGGTCCCCAGCCTGGAAAGCTGAGTTCAGCTCTAAGTCCACCTCCATCTTTGCCTGGTCGCTCTGGAGCCTGGATTTATCCTTGCCATCGATATGGATTGTGTTGGCATACAGGGCAGACGAGTAGGTGTCGGCCACGTGGGCGCTAAGGCATCGCAAGGTCTTCTCGCCCTGGCGGGCTGCCGTGAAGATGATGATGGCTGGCTGTGTGTGGTGGGATGTATTGAGGTGCTTCTGCAGGAACTTGCGTCCACGAAACCACAGGTGGGGACTCTGTCCCGGAAACCTGTCTTGCAGCTGGTTGAACTGGGACAGGAATTTCTCCACCGTGGGGTTCCTGGGGGCTTGCTGGGCCTTGGAAGTTGGGTTGCCAAAGCAGTATAAGTAGAAGAAGACCAGTACAAGGCTCGCAACAAAAAGCCCTGTTCAATAGGAAAGAGACCCAAGACAGGGAACAGAAGTCAGTCCTAAGTGACCTGCAGTGATACGCTAGAAAGTAGCTATGAGTGCTCTTTTTCCCCTTCCTTGAAAGGGAAGGGGAAAAAGGGTCCCCTTTCCAGACCCTCCTTGCTATAGTAGGAAAGTGGTTTGGGTTGGCCTGTTCTCTGGAGACTCGAATGGTGAAGAGGCTCTTTGCTCCATGTTATGAGACCCATGCTCCTATACACCAGACGAGGGGGCTACAGTTCCAGAGATGAAGGCAATGCTACAGATTTCTTGTGGTGCAAGATTTCCCGATGAAATTGCAGTTGGCCACAAACTTTCTTCTCTTTCCCCCTCCTCTGTTTTCTTTAAGCTTTGTGGCTGTGCAGAGCACTTACCTCCAGGTATGGAGGTGTCTGACCCAGCTGAAGTGTTGTGTTCACTGCCTTCCTCCTAGCTATGCTGGCTGAACAAAGGCTACCGGGCTTCTGCCCAGAAGAGGAGGACAGCAAGGTCCAGACACAACCACTTGTGTCCCTCTCCATGGCAAAGCAGTGTCTTTTTCTACCAGGAGAAATGTGTGGTGCAGATCGGCTTCACGGTTTCTGCTTGGGGCTCAAGGAGTCAGAGGGGACTGGGCATAGGGGACCATCACCAGAGAAGACCATCAGACATTCCAGGACATGCTAGGTGCTCCTAGCAAAATAGGCTCAAACTGAGCCTATTTTCAAGGGGTTGGTGTTTTTCCCCTCAAATCCTCAGAAAATAGACCCTGTGAGAGAGAAGAATTAAATGTGCTTCATTACTTTTTCCTGGAGAATCAGTGCCTTCTGGTCGATGAGAAACAAGCAAGGGAAGCTTCTTGTCCTCACCTTTCTGCAAGAGGGACTTTTTGGCCTTCTCTTGCTCTGTGTTTTGGGTGGTGATGTTCTGCAAGCAAGGCTGAGCTTCTGGATTTGAAACTGTATGCCCTACAGAAAGAGAAAGAAATGTGCCACTCACTTAAGGGAACAGGCAAATTGAGCTGTAATAAGAAAAGCAACAGAGCTGCCAGGAGCTCCCAGATGAGGGGAAGAGTTAGAAGTAAATACTGCTTTGGGTTAGTCCTGCTTTCAGTCTTGACGCTCTCTGCTTTTTGGGCAGGGGAAGGAGAAAGATGATGCAGAATGCAGTGTGATTTTTCTGCCTTTCAAAGCAGGATGGTAGCCAAAGAAAGAGAGAAGCCAGTTAATTTTTTATGCCTCCTTTCCAGCCCAATAGCGGGCATTAGAGAGCTCACTATACCATTTTTGTAATGCCTATGGAAAGTGTGAGCACATGCATGGTGGAAGAGCAGAAGTGTGCAGCCACCAGCTCACCTTTGGTCCCATGTCTATTCCTTAACATGCCTTGGGATTCACTCTCCTGTGTTTCTTGCTCCATGTACTCCTCTGGCTTCTGTGTGGGGAGAGGGGCACTGGTGCTCTTCTCTGCCAAGAGGACTTTGGTGACATCTTCTCTGTCAGTCACATATGAATCTGTCATTTTACCATCAGAGCTCTTGCTTCTTGATGGAGCATCTTCCTCTGCTGTGTTGGAGCTTTCACATTGCTTGCTTGTCTCCTGGTCCTCCAGGGTTTCCTGGTGGACATGGCTGTTCCCTTTGCTGTCTGTTTTATCGTGGGCCAGCCTGGCTGTGGGGAATAAAATTTGCAGACCTGTTCTTAGTCTCTTGCAGCACAAAAACCAACAACTCTTTCTCCTGCTCTGCCTCCTCCAAGCAAAGGCCCAGGTTATCAGCATTTTGGGAATTCTGAACACACAGAAGGGAAGAGACTCACCTTCATCCAAGTTGTCTTCTTCCTGGGATCTCTCTGAGACACCATCTCTTGTCTTCCCAGATTCTTCCAGTGATATTTCAGTTTCCTGGGGAACCTTCTCCTCTACTCTGGGGCCAGCTAAATCTGACCCTGTTGTCTCTCCCCCATCAGCAGTTGGTGATTTACATGCCAAAGAGTCTTCCTCTGGTTTGCAGGAGATCTCAGGCTGCTTGCTCATCACATGGTGCTCAAGTGTTTCTTGCGTAGGGTCTTGGTGCACAGGATGCTCTGCTGTGCTCTCCACCTGGCCTTGGGTTGGCCCAGCTGTTGGAATCAGAGTTCACAAGCTCAGGTAGCCATACAGGAGTGAAGAATACCCGGTGTTTCACCACCACACTCTGAAACTCCTGACTCTTGCATTTCAGAAACATCTGATCCCAGTGAGATGAGGGAGAGAATAGGGTGACCAGAAACATGGGTCAAGATCAAGACAGCTGAATAGGTGAAGAAAAGGGGGGAAATAGAAGTAATGCAATTTCTCACCACCTCACACAAGTGGACTGATGCTAGTCCAGTCTCTGAGCATTGGCCACCTTGGAAGCCTTCCCCTCCTCTTCTTCTCCCTGTACCCTATTTTTTTGTTGCTGAGCATTATGTTGTACTGTATGCAATATACTTTTGCCCACCTAATCTTCTGCCTGCCCCAGATTATATGCCTAGTGTGAAAGGAGAGGAAAGGAAAAAGAGAAAGCCTTGATGCTGTGCCAGCGCTGTTCAGCAAGAGCCAAAACACTGCTGTGTTATCAACACTTTTTTTTTAAACCACAAATCCAAACCACAGCACTGTAAAGGCTGCTGTGAGGAAAGGTCCCAGCCATGCTGTCCTGTATGGGGTGGGCGGGCAAGTCTTTCATTACGTGGTAGGAAATATTACTGCATCTTCCACATACTGTGTTTTTTCTATGTTGGTAAATTAAGGTGATGGATTTGGAGAGTTTCTAAGGTTGTTGTTGAGTACTGGCCAGAAAGAGTTATGCCAAAACACTTAAAGCATTTGTCTGAATGTAAATGTTATCTCTGTGCCTATTCTCTGCTCCTGTTCTGGAGCTGCTCTCCCAAACAGCTGTGCCAACGTATAATTAAAAGCAAACATTGGAGCATAATTCAATAGAGAAATTGTGAGGCTGAATGAGAGCGTTTAACAGCACAGTCTGTATCTTACAGAACCAAACAGTGCAGCTCAGATCTCAGGTGCTATTTGGTGAAAAATTGTTTATGAATGATCAAGCACTACCATGACAAATAGTTACACTAAAATTAGAATAAACACTGATAAAAATGGCAAGGAACTCCCTACTCATTTGAAGACAGAGAAGAAGCTGCACTTGTCGTGTCAGAACATGCTGTCCTTAGGAGCATGACTTTTACATTCCTTGCTGCTGATTATTACACTTCTGACTGCCTAGGATGGACCCGAGCTGGTTATAGCATCACGATATCATTGAAATACTTGTTTGGAGTAGTCATAACACAGCACCCAGAGAATTACATATGCAGTAGAAACTGAAATATGAGGAACCTGGAGGTAACCTGCTATTCAAGCTAGGCACAGCTTGCCAAGGCACTCCTTGCCCTGCTTCTGCCAGATGTTGCCCATCTGTAGGTGGTGGAAAACTGGCTTTATTATTTAAGCATCTGTAGATGGAAAGCACCAGGATACAGGGAAGAGAGCTCTCCCAGTCTGGAGCTCCACCCTTAGCCTTCCTTGTACTGCTATCCTGGACACACAGTCTGCCTAAACCTGTTGTAGACAGGAATCCAAAACTGAAAGTAACTTCTTAATCTTTCANTTTCTTGGCCTGGAAAGGAGGGATTCTTTTTTTTTATTAATTTTTATTTTGCTTTGGTTTCCTGTGTCACTCTTGAAAACTTTGCAGAGATTTTCCTAGTAGATGGAGTACGTGAAGGATTCACTTACCTTCAGACAGAGCCACGTTTGGATTCTCTTCCATTTTGTTGTTACCCTCAGACTTCGCTTCTGCACTGTTTTGTTTCACTTTCTCCTTTGGTCATAAGGAGACATATCTCCTTGCTTTTCAAATGGCTGACCAGTCCCCCTCACAGAGACTGTCATGTCTTGGCTTCAGGAATTGTGACTAAATGCCCGTAAACCTAGTAAGTAGAAACACAGGAGCAGTGATTCATGGCAGAGAAGGAGGCTTCTCCCTCTCTGATTACCAACGTGGTGTGAAAATGGATGGATGCCACTGATAACCACGAACCTTCAGCCCATTAGCTGTTTTGCTTCCCGGCAGGCTACAAGCAGTCCAAGGGCTAATGCAAACTGCATCTGCCTTAGGAAAAGATGGGGGGGTGAGGCACCGGTTTCTCAGCTGGATGGACTGAGATGGACTCTGCTGTGCTCCCAGATAGCACGCCTGGAGGCTGGGGCTTGGTAGGCTACCCCCTGGGCTTTCAGGCACCGGGTATGTCACAGCTAGGTTGACACAGAGCAATGAGCCTACTCCACCTTAGCTTCCTGCCTGCGGTGTGTCAGACTGGGAGAGGTGAAGCCGCCGGCAGGAACACCTCCCAGCCCCTGTGTAGCAGTGTTACCCCCAGCCAACCTCACACCCATCCAAGGGGGTTGAGAAGTGCCCTGGCCAGGTGCTGCAAACCTGGAGCCACAGCTTGACTCTCCTACACGCCCCCAGCAATACTCCCCCTCTGCTGAAGTGCAGAGGGACCTGACAGCCACTCGGGAACGAGCGCGACGCTGGCCCACAGAAAACTACCCGGCATGGAAAACTGCTGAGAAACTTTCCCTGTTGCAGAACAGTTGGCACAGATTTCTGTAAAAAAATCTCAAGCTCAACCTCCTCAGCAGCATTTCAGGCATAGGGGAGCACCTTCCCCCGCCCACACTATTTCTACAGCTGAGTTTTCTTGCTAAACACAAGATTTGGCAGTGTGTGGGGGTATAACTGCCGCTCTCTGCCGCTTGACTTTAGTTTGTCCCTCCCCTCCCTGTGCTGTTCCCGCTGGTGACGCTCTGGCAGAAGAAGGAAGCCAAAGGAACAATGTGTTTGTAGAGTCGGACGCTTACCCGGGCAGGTTCAGAGCTGATCACGGCCGCGAAGAGAAGCAGAGGGGCAGCAAGAGGAGGCCAGCGCTGGCCCTTCCGCTTGCCCTTCCCAGAGGCCCTTTGGCTCTGCTGGTGGCAGGACAGCCCGCACTGGCCCCAACACACACCCTTAATTCTCCGCTGTCAACGTGACAGTGAACTTTGCCCTTCCGCGGGCGCCGGCAGGCTGCTGGGAGGTGTAGTTTTTCTTCCCTTCTTCTCGCCAAAGGCAGATGGCTTTTCCCCACTGAACAGCGATCGTTCTTGGAAGCATTCAGGAAACAATAACTTCTTTTCTGTCTGTATTTCTGAAACACTGCGGTTGTGCCGTTTCCTTCAGGCTGACTGGAAGACTGTCTTCTTCCCGCAGATTTAAACAACTAAACGGCCACGAGGAGAGAACTGTTTTGAGAGTTGATTTATGATGATGAAAAATACCACAAGAAAAACAACCCAAACATGTATCCAGGAAACCCCGGACTCTGGAATTATCCTGTTCTGCACATGCAGGGAGGCTAAGGAGCTGCAGGTTGTGAAACAGAGTGTGTTTAGCATCAGCCTGGAGGGCGGGACAGGAAGACCACCTTCCAGCATGGTCCAGAGACTGCAACAGACAGAAGGTCATCGTCGGTGTGTGTAGCTGCTCCTGGCCTCATTGGGCAATGGTTTTCTAAACAATCCATGCTGTGTCTTGCTGTGCGCACACAGGGGACAGGTATGGTCCAACCCCCTTCCTTATTCTCCTCTGCCCAGGACACGTGCCCCAGGGAGAGACATCAGCGCAAGGAGCAGCAGTGCAGAGGCTGCAGCCCTCCTCCAGGTCAGCTTGCAGCCTTTTCACTGACATTCCCTGAGGAGCCCGGCAGCAAATCACTGAGTCGAAGCAGGGAGAAAGGCATCTGAGATGGTGCCTGTAGAGAATAGAGACTAGACGACTGGGGGTCCTTGGTTTGGAGAGCAGAAGGCTGAAGAGGGGGATTTAACTGATGTGGAGCTGTTGTTCACCAAATCTCTCAATACTAGGACTTGAAACACTTGTAAAACAGGTAGATGTTGTGGCCAGGTGGGCAGAAAAAAGACTTCTTTATACTGTGTGCTGGAAATTTCTGGACCTTTCTGGAACAGGGGCCACAAAGGCAGAGTGTCATAAGGTTCAAAAAAGCAAAAAAGTTTCCAGCAGCACAGAGGCAGTGACCTACAGAGTCACCCTGCTGCTGGGGGTGGTGTCCAGGAGGGGAGAGAGTCCAGCTCCCTCCCTGGCAGATTCAGCACATTCCTGTATTGTGGCCAACCTCTCAGCAGGTGCAGTAGAGGCTGTAAACCCAGGATAATGGCAGGGCAGGAAGGGAAAAGCCCGAATGGCTGATCTACAGAGGCCAGGATGTCCCTGAGGGCCCTGCTCTTGGTTGCCATCCATCTCACATCCCAGCCAAAGGCACGTTTGACTTCATAGAATGAGTGGTTTGTGTTGGAAGGGACCTTTCAAGGTCATCTAGTCCAACCTCCTGCACTGAGGAGGGACATCTGCAACTAGAGTGGGTTGCTCAGAGATACATCCAACCTCACCTGGAATGTTTCTAAGGATGGGGCATCTATCTGGACTTGATCTGCTTCTAGAAGTAAGGAACAGCCAAGGTGGCCAAAGCAGATAGGAGCTGCTTTACTTTACATCCCTCTGCCCCCACAACCAGCCAGTCCCTGCATCACAGTGGCAGTGGGCAGAGGCCCCTTGTACACAAAACCACAGGTGTCCTGAAACCAGTGGTGGAACTCCTGCTCAGCAAGTGAAAGGGGCAAGTGTGCAATAGATCTGGGGGAAGCTTCAGCCTCTGTGGGTCTCAACCCCAGTTAGTGAAAGGCAAATTGGCAGGAAAATTGATTGGTGGGCCTGGAACATGAAGACAGCCACCATCACAAAAAAAAAGAGTTGATGTTGTGTAATGCTGCTTTCTTTGCTTCCTTTAGCATTCACAGTCACAGGCAATGGGCTGAGATGTGGAACTGTAACTTAACAAACCTGGTCTTTTTTTTAACTCATGTGAGGGAGAACTTTCTTTAGAAACAGCCTTTCCCCTCAACCCGCAGCAGAATCAACATCAAGCAGGTGAATTACAGAGGAGGTGCTATGTAAATACTTACGGGATATGATCATTTAGTAACTTTCAAAACCTGCTAATAAAGTGATGCTACCCAGAGCTGTGGGTCTGCCTGGTCAGATATGATGAGCCATCCATCAGCAGGTCTTTTTCTACCTGATTTGAGCAGAATGGATGGTTGAGACATGCTTTGTAAGGTCCCGATGTGGCATTTGTTACATCCCCTTTATTTCTGCTCGGGAAAGCATTGCTTGATGTCCATGCTCTACTTCTACATCTTAAAAGAATGGCAGTGTTTATGAAATGGCTTAGGTTGGAAAGGATGGTAAAGATCACCTAGCTCCAAACCCTTATTTACTCTATTGCTGGTACAGTGCTTAATTTATCTCATACATACTCACTTGCTCCTGGATGAAACTGGAACACTTAGGGTGTGCTAGTATAGCATTAAAACTGGTTTTATTTTGAAATATATGAACAGACGATACGGATGCAGAAGACAACAGCCCTTCCCTCACCAGGCCTTCTTGTTTGAGGGTACAGACATGCATGCACCTACCCTTTACAACCCTGCAAAATAAGGAGCATCACCAGCACGAGCATACATATTCTGGAGCATTATAGGTTAAGATGCTGCCATTACAGGTGTAGTGTCTTCCGCAATCCTACCTTTTTCAGTTTGTAGAAACTCTTTAGAATTTGTGTAAAGGGCCTCTGTTTGCCTAGCAGCTTTTTTCCAAACAGATCCTCAACTCTTTTCTGCCCTGCTAAAGCACCTGTGCTTTGGTTGCAGACAGATACCCTGTGCCTTGACGAAGGATGGGTGCACCGGGCACACGCAAGCGTGGGACAGTTTCAAACACGACCCTCGCGCGTCCTGCGTTTCAGGGACAATCAACTGCAGAGCATGGCCGCGTTTCCCCGCAGCACCC
>VWZY01010091.1:565040-581189 GCA_013399075.1 Chloroceryle aenea
GGTGTTGAGGCGGGGCGTCCCCTCCCGGACTGGAGGAACCGTGCTTCCAGCACGGATGGCTCGGAGGGTCTGAAAAGGCTGTTCTGGTGCTCTTGGAAGACTATCAGGCGAGAGGCGAGTGGGTTTGAGCTGAGCTGCGCTGCCTGGTCTTGCTTAACCTGTTTCTCGTTTCAGAAGACGAGCGTCCCTTTGTGAGCCCAGACTCCTTGACTCGGCCCCCTATAAAAGCATGTAGATCAGCAGGTAGGTTTTAACTTGCACAGGCTCTGTGTGCACTGCTTGCAAAGATGCTGAATGGCACAAGACCGGGGGAAATGGAGATTATTTGGTTTTAGCTCCTTTGCAGGTTTTACTGTGGCTCTGGTGTGCAGGTGAGGAAATCCCACTGAAGTTCTTACTCCATATGTAAGAAATCCTGCTACCGGTTTTTATAGGCTGAATTTATGTAAAGTGTCTTGAGCTGAAAAAGCAGATGCTGTAAGACTGTGCTCTGTGTAGTGAGCAGCACTGCGTATGAGGAGGTGCCTAACTGGGGCTTGCCTGTCCTTCTTCAAAGCACCAAGCCCACATTAGTATTTGCTCTCAGACAAGCAAGGCTGGACAAGCTGTTATGTTAGCTCTATGCGGCACTTGTTTCTTTAGTTCATGAAAACTGTATCATCAAAACTTTAGAGAGATGCTAACTTTGTGTAATGTAGTCATTCCGTCAGAAATCTGCAAGCAATGTGTCTGTATTTCCTTCCCTTTCAGCCTGTTGGTCTGTTTTGAGTTGGGCCGTGCACAGTATGTGGCAATCCACGGATGGAGTTGGGTGAAACTGGGACTGTTCTCCATTCCTATCTGTTCTTGTGATGGGACTCACCAAGCTCTTGTGACAGCTGTGGTGCGTGGCCTTAATTGTGAGGCACTGCCCTTAAAAAGGGATACTAATTTTCAGGAGGTGTGGAAAAATCTTGAGGGAGGAAGAGAGAAGTTAGGAGTACTTCTTTGGAAAAGTACAAAGGTTTATCTGTGAAAAAAGCTGTAAGAAGCCAGTACTTCCAAATGGTGGCTAAGAGAGTACTGATGTGAGAGTACATTTAAGAAATGTGTCTTAGGAAGCATGGCCAAGGGGGTGGGTTTTTTAGTGCAAATGTCTCTAAAAATGAGGCTCAAGCTCTAAACAACAGTATTGATGATAATTATCACAGGTGTAAAAGTACCATGTTGAGAGACCCTAATGCTTTATACAGAAGCATGGGAGACGTTTCCCCCCTTATGGTCCTCCCTCCTTTTCTCCAGAGTTTAGAGGAATGCAGAGTCTGTGAGGCAGGGTGGTTTTTTATCAGGATGTAATCGTCACACTTCTCTGAGAGCAGAATGGAAGCAAAACCACAACTTGAGAAACTGGTTTCTGGCTTCTGCTTAGAGGTTTTAAATACAGATTAGGAAACTTGCTTCTAGAGCTAAAAAGCTTAGAGCCTACAAACCCTGCCTCCAGTCAGGCGTCTTCTGATGAGCGTGCTAAAGATACATGCTAGCAATCTCTGTTGAAGTTCTCTTGAAATGTGCAGTGTGTGCGAGTTAAAGGCAGGTGTGAGTTGTTCTTGACACTCGAGTTTGTGCTGTCTCTAGTTGCTGTGGAACATTGCAGCAAGTGTGTTGCAGGCTTATCTCTAAATTGAAAAAGATTGAACCCACAGGGAGAGGTATGTGCTGGACTTAAAAAGTTTACTGTGTTAAAACGGTGGCTTTATATTTTGGTTTATAAACTTGTAGTTTATGAACTGGCAGATTTCTAGACCGTTCAGTTAAACCAGTGTATGAAATGGGAATAGTAAGATCACTCTCTTGGCAGGTGAGTGTGCAGTAGATGGCTGGCTAGTGGATTTAAGTGGCTTAGGAAGTCCTCACTAGCTGCATGCAAGGCAGGAATGATCCTTTGGGTAGTCATCTAGGGCCTTGTAAGGGAAGAAGAGGTGTGTCTGGGCTGGAATAGATAGATAATGCTAAGAAACTTAACCTTCATAAAGGGGATGTTGGGGATGCCACGTGTGCTCTCTGCTTGCATGAACACTGTTCTTGTTGGTGATAGCCAGTGTTACACAAGGTGCTGAGTCACAAGCTGTCTTCTTGGGAGAAATGAAGTTGGGTATTTTTAAATCTTTCCTTTTTTGACAACTTTTAAGAATGCTTTGAGAAATGCAGAGTACTGATAGGTGAAAAGAGGAGGAGAGGGATTAAAAAGCACTGACTGTGTGAGTAGCCCTCTTTAGATTTATAGATCTTTCTGGTGGTGTGATGATTAGCTACTGCTACTTTTCCTTGCAAAACCTCAGTATATAGTGAAATATTACAGGTATGTTGTTTGCTATTCCTGAAGTAATTTGTAAGTGCATTCATTCTTAGCTTGGTGGAAAATTGGTGACTTAACAGCTTTTTAAGATGGCTTTAAAAATATAGTATCCAACTCACTCTGTGAAAAATACTTTACTGCTTTTCCTGTGACTTATCAGCTTAGTTTAAAACTTAGTTTTCTCTTTTGTTTGTGTTTTAGTGTTTTTGGTGGTGGTGATTTTTTTGGGTTGTTTCCCCTTCTCCCTGCTCTTGCATGCCTCGTATACACTGGCATGCTAAAGCTGCCAGAATGTATTAGAAGGAGGCTATGTTGGAGGTGGCAAGCTGTCTGTTTCCCTGGCACATACGGAAAAAGAGCTACAGAAACACTGAAGCCCAGGAGAATCCAGAACCATTAAAAGAATAAAAGAGCTTAGTGTACATATTGCAGATAAAAAGCTTTACCAATTATATTCTTTTGCTGTTTCCTCTGCTTATGCCCTTCGGCCTGATGGCTGTGTGATGCTCACTGATCCACAGTGGTACTACAGCTTTCCCTCCACAACTGAACTTTTCACCCCCCACCTCTTGCCTTGAATCTGGGCAACCATGTGGTTGCACTTGATCCGTTCAAACCTCTTCTCCTGGTGTTCTGCTTTTGACTGGCTTTCCAGCCCTGACCTTTGCTCTGTGACTTCTGTAATCTTACAGGGCTTTATTCTTTCTAGTTAGTAACGTTAATTAAGTTGGGTTTAAGCATCTGCATGGCTTTGTAATTTGGCAGACAGTTCTTCTCATCTACCTGAGGGGATTTAGTTAGTATGGTTAACACCAGAGAGACAGACCCAACTAAAGGATGGCTTGGACTACATAAAAAGGGGAGTTCTGTATTTGCTTCTCTCTTCCCCCCTTTGCATAATGCTACTGATGGCAGCACAGTTATTGCTTCTAAGTTGTGTGCCCAAAGCTCTGGGAAAAGTTCTCTTTATTCCCATGCTTGCGTACTTCCTAGTTTATATAAGTCCCTTTAGTGCAAGGTGTTTCTTGGCTTTTAGCATCAGGTGTCTTATGTCTGGGTGTTGCTTGGTTTTAGTTTTTTTTTCCAAGTGTTTTTAAGCCTAGGACTCCTAAAAATAAATAAAATAGATGTGTGTGTAGTGCAGACAGCTGTAATAATATATATATTATTGTATATATTATAGTGAACTCAAGTTTACCATAAGGTTTTCCTGTCTTAGTTAACTTTTGGTTACATTTTAAGGAAGTAACTCTTGGGAGATCACAATTTCTAAATCACTGGCTTAGATCATTTATGTTCTGAAACTGTCTCGTTCCTTCAGGTTTGTGATGTTATGAGTGCTCATGATACAGCACCTATACCAATCCTTTCTTTATTATTATTTTTTTGCCTCCTAACAGGCAGTTCTTCATTTCACTTTCTTCAAGAGAATCCATTAAAGGAAAAACCTAAGGCTTATGACAGTAATGAACTGGAGAAACCAGCAGGGCATCACCAAACAAACATTTATACAGCATTAAAAGGTAACAGCAGTACTTTTATCAGTATGTTTTGCATGATGTCACAACCAATTGCTTAAATGTGCTAGAACTACATTCTCGCAGTTCTGTTACAAAAGGGGGAGTTGTTGAGTTGAAATCTGAATGGATTAAGTTTAATTAAAAAAAAAAAAATAAACTGAGGGTGTACTCCTAGCCATGAGTCAAACTAAAACTGACTGTAGGATGATAGTTATATGCTTGGATGTAAAACCATAAAGTTTACAAAAGTGCAGTTCTAAACATTGATAAAGAGATGGTTTTCTGTTTCTTGAAAAGCAAAATAAAAAGATGAGTAATATATCATACCTGCTTCAAAAGCTGTTACAAGAAGTGGATCTTCATTTGCCTCAGACAAAACAGAACTGTGCTTTTTTATAGAATCATGGAATGTTTTGAGTTGCAAGGGACCTTTAGAGGGTCCTTTTTTTCTAAAAAGATGAGTTATGTTTTACTTCAGCAGGGGAAGCTGACTATACCAAGTGATTTTAAAGTGAGAAAGCACTTTTTCTCTTCTAGTGCTCAAGGTTTTTCTCAATGGGTGTTTTAGAAGCAATAGGGAAATACAATGAGGAAGAAAATATGGGATACTTTTTAGCCCAACAGAAGGCAGTTGTGTTACTACAGGTGGTTTGAATACATACAAATAGATACGCTTTGTAATGGAGGCTTTTAGGAGAGCTGAAAGTCAGGAGTGAGGTAGTGGCTGGAATTCATTTGGTCCTAATCACCAGTGTTCATGGGAGAGCACTGAAAGCAGTTGTGAGTGCAGATGGACAAAACAAAGAGGAATCAGGTAGCCAAGATGTGCACAAGAACACCTCTGGGTCAGCCTTCTGTTTCCCAGGAGCACAGGACACATTTTGCTCAGGCAGGCAGGAACAGGCCCATGTTTGCTGGAGACTCCCCATGCCACTAGTTCTGGTGTTACAGCAATAGCTTTACACTCTTTATTTTTGTGTATCCCTGCTGCTGAACAGTTTTGGTTTCAGAAGTGACAAATCTGGTACCTTCAGGGAGGTTGGACTAGATGACCTTTGAAGGTCCCTTTGAACCCAAAGAATTCTGTGATTCTGTGAATTAATGCTGCTAGTTTTACATCCTTTGTATTTTATCATTATTACATCATTACTTTTTTTAAGGAAAAAAATAGCAAGAAGAATTTTGTGTCATATTGGGGAAAAGCAAAGTGAAGAGACAAATTAAGCCCTTGCTATTAGGCAACTGTAGCTTTCCCCATCTACAGAGGGATCCGAGAGGCTGTCGTGTGGTGCAGGCTTGGTTTGGCAGCACAGTGTGTACTCTCCTTCCCTAATAACCTTTGAAGATTTCATAGAAAGTGCTAAAAGCATGTGTGGCTTGTCTGTCTGATTCTGACCTCTGATGTGATGACTAAGTTCTTTTATTTGTGCTTTGGTTTCAGAACGAAAGGTTGACTTCCTTGAGAAGAATCAAGAGCACCACTCCACTACATCACAGAGTAAGTTAAAAAAAAAATAGATAGCTAGTCTTTCTCTGTAATTAAGTGAAAAGTAGAGAATTCTTTTCCTTTCTTCTCCTTACATGTTTTTCTTGTGCCCTGGGACACTCTTGTCTGGGAAGGTGGAAAGGGACCAGGAGGCATATCCAAATGGAATCTGGACAAGGCAGCCCATTTCAGAGCCAAAGTCCTTCTGTGAGGTTATTCAACTCACTGACCACAGAAAATGACCCAGTTTCTTTTGGTCGTTTTTTGGCTGGGTTAGGAAATTGAGTTGACTTACGGGATAATCAGTAAGTGCAGAGCACATACCAGTGGTGTTGAGAGGGAGCTGAGGAAGGAACAAAATTTCACCTTCTGGTAGCAGTAAATGTTAGACATCACCTTCTGCTTTAGCTTTTCTGTGTGCAGTGGTGGCCTTCTGTGATTGAGTCAGTTGTTGTATAATCCTGGGGAAGAGTGGCATTTTTCTTTGCTGTCAGACTCCAGTCTGGACATCTAAGGACCAGTAATTTGTGTTTCAGAATTTTATATTTGTGGATTTTTTTTGTTGTTGTTGTTTGTTTGTGGGATTTTGTGGGTTTTGCATTTTTTTTTTCTTCTTGGCAGAGTATTTCAAAGAAAAGGGTGGAAAATAAGTGTTCTGAATTCTTAGTAGCCTTCTATTCTCAATGTCTTGGTGCTTGTTTCAATCCTGAACAGGTCTAGATAAACAAAATCTTGTGAATCGGAATTCAGTCTGGAGAACCTGGGCGGGTGGTTTGGGGTTTTTTGAAAACCATAGTGACTCCTGGAAGAGCAGCATATCTTGTGGTATCTGCACTTCTGTGAAACACCTTTGAAAGATGAATTGATGCAGGGAGTTCTCACAAGTCTGGTCTTTTTTTTTTTTTTTTTTTTTTTTTTTTCCCCCTCGTGCCAGAGGCAGTAATAGGTGGTGCAGGACTGACCAGTGTGTGGTGGGTGAACTTTGGAAAGTCACTTGAAACCCTGAAAGATCTAAGGTGTCTGCAGAAGTTATTCCTTTTGAGTTAAGCAAGACAAATAGTCAAAGGCTTGGCCTTTGTGCAAATTTGTATTGTAAAAAAGGCAGAATTCTTAGGTAGGATAGAATCAGTTTTACTTTTTAGGGTATGAATTGGAGTGTCCTAAATACGAAACACAGTCTCTGCAGGCAGAGTTGCAGTGTAAAATATTACAGACCTGGGCTGATTTTGATCTGTTAACTATTAGAAGACTTATGTAAGCTTAGTGAGCTACAAGCTCATTGTCTGTACCCTATTGGGGTGGGTGGTTGAAATTACAGAATAACATAGCTCATTAAGGCACTTAAGCTCCGGCTTAAACCAGAGCTGCTTTTAGCAACTTCTGTGATTACATTCATATGGAAACAAGGTTATGGAATTTATTTTAGTGTTCTTGAAGTAACTCTTGTGGGGTGTGTTTATTCTCAGTAGCGCCATTGACAGTGCACCGATTTGGTTCTTTATTACTGAAGAGCCTTCAGCTCTGAACCAGTTGCTGCAGTTCAGGAGGAGACAGAAATTCTCATGTCTTTTTAATTAACTGACTAAATGCAGAAAACATGCTGACCAGTAATTGCACTGTATATATACATACTGGTCTCTTGGGAAAGTTGTTCCCAACACTCTTATGGATAATGTCTCTTGTGTTTTGCTGTCTGAGCCCATTTAAATAGACCAAAAGTATATGTTGAAGTTGAACAATTTTATTTTGCTTTAAAAGCACAAATCAACCTAAGAAACTGACTGCTGATGAAGCAAGCCTCTGACCCAAGCTAGATGGAGAGGGTGTATGAGGCTATGCCTTTAACACAGCACTTTTCTTTAGCTACTTATATCTCACATTATGTTGTTTTTCTGCTATGTGTTAATTGAGCTTCCATTTTTCTGTCTCATTCTGGAGCAAACTCAAAAAGTTAGCTGGGACATGGGATTCTTGTGCAGAAAATAACAGGTTATTCAATCTCTGCTCTTTTGTACTTAAAATGCTTCCATTTTAATTTGTGTAATTTTTGAAAAGTTAAAAATCTTTGGGGGTGAGTTGTGATAGGCTGGGGACTTTGCTTTTTATGCAAGATTGTCAAGGTGGCTTAAGAACTGACATTTGGCAAATAGTGTGGATGGAGAGTTGGGTGGGATTTCTCAGGCTATCAGTCGTGGTGAGTGGGGTGTTTTCCTTGTTCACAACTAGCCTTGCTTGAGCACGGGAGGGTGAATGATGCAGAAAAGGACAGAAAGCCCCATACGGGCTACAGTCCTGCCTGGGGTGAGGTCACAACCTTGCCTTTGCTACTTATCAGGACTGCATTTCCTTCACCAAGGTGTTATTTGGGGGTGCTCTGTCAGCTTTGTAGAATTTTGTATGTAAATATGTAATTCAGAACAGCTTTTTGTTGAAAATAAAACACTTTGGTGATTACAACTCCCTGCTGAATTCCCTGTTGTAAGATCTGTTATAATTGTGGTCTTAGTACTTGTGCCATGTTCCTTTCTTAATCTCTTAACAGGTAGAAGTAAATTTCAAGATCAGTCCAGTAAAAGGAAATGCTCAAAGCCTTTGGCCACAAGTAAGACTTTTGCTTTCACTTCTATTTCATGCATGTTTTATATTTAGCCATTTTCATTCCTGTCCAAGTATTGGCACCTGGTAGCTGGTGTTAAACTGAGGTTTCCTTGACAGAACAGATGACTTGCTTGCTTAGGGTGTATGTTTTCAGCACGAAGAAATGAAGAGCTGTATAATAGGTAATATTTCCACATGAATTTAAGGTTTTCTGTTTATAATGTTTGCAAGATTAAAACTGAGGCACTTCTAGTGGTATTCTTATTTAACAGTTGTGTTGCTCTCCCGACAAATGATATGATATAAAAAGGTAGCCTAAGGTACAGTGTTCGTTCTTGTTTCCAGGGTGGTTGGTATATTTTGTCACTAATTTTACTGGGAACAGAACTGACCCATATGTTCGTAGTAGCTCAATTGAGTGTTAACTGTTCAAATACAAAACCAAATCAAAATGTCTTTTATTCTGTATGCTTCCTGGGCACTGTTTGCTGTGTGTACTCTTTATGAAGGCCACAAACACTTTTTGTTAGTGTTGATCACTGGTGTTTGAGATGCAAATACTGCTGGAGAAACTATTTTTATTCTTATGGGGATGAGGAGAAGAAGTAACACAGAAACCATTCTGGTGAAGCCAGGTTTTGTACAGGGCTTTTTCTGCAGAGCCTAAATGAGGGGGAAGAGTTTGACCTTCTTCAGAGCCATTTTAAACTCTTAGTTTGGATATGATTAAATAGAATGGAGTATTGATAAACTTTCAGAAGAGCTCCTTTTTCAGAAGAATGTTCAATTCTTAGTCAACGTGGAAATCTGTAAACACTTCCTTTTTCACTGCTGTCACTTTACAAAGCTGCCAAAGAAGTTAAAATCTTTCGTGGTTTTTTTTTTTTTTCTTTTTTGGGGGGGGGCGCGGCAGGGTGTGTGTGTTTGCTTGTTTTGTTTGTTTCTAACTAGAACATCTTTATGCTCTTTAGCTGCTGTACCAGGAACTTGAGAGTGGGATGAGTTCACTGAATTCTGCTGTTTCCTTTTACTTTCCTCTTACTTGTTGACTTCTGATTTTATTTTTTTAAACACTTCCTGTTTGCCCCTCAATTCTATAGGTAATGGTGAATTGCAGAGTGGATTTCACAAGAGCTGGACTTTGTTACTGGTTCTGTTAATTGGTGTCCTACTGCTTTATGTCCTGTGGAGTGGAATGCCGAGTCTTCTGGATTCGACTTTGTCAAGTAGAGATACTCAAATCCTACAAGCATTTCGAGACCGCATGAAGAAACTAAAAAATACTTACCAAAGTCAGGACCCCAATCTGTGGAAAAGAACCCACGTGTTCCTTGAGAAACATCTTAATGCTTCCCATCTGCATTTGGAACCAGCCATCTTACTGTTCACAGCTGGCCAAGAAGGTGAGAAAGCGCTAAGGTGCCTAAGTAATGAGATTGCTGATGCTTTTGCCTTCTCCCAGAATGCTACAACAATCAAAATTGATGGGGCAGACAAAGCCATATTGGATAGTGACATTGTCAAGCTGGAGGTAGATGATGAGCTCAGCTCTGGGTTCAAAGAAGGCAAGAAGGTAGCTGTGGTACATCGGTTTGAGTTACTGCCTGCAGGGTCCACTTTAATCTTCTACAAGTACTGTGACCATGAAAATGCAGCATTTAAAGATGTGGCTCTCCTGCTGACAGTTCTCCTGGATGAGCAGTCGCTGAGAAAGAGCCTCACCTTGCAAGAAGTTGAGGAGAAAGTCCGGGATTTCCTCTGGGCAAAATTCACCAGTTCAGATGTTCCTACTTCTTATAACAGCATGGACACTGATAAGTTGAGTGGACTATGGAGCCGTATATCCCACCTTGTGTTGCCTGTTTGGCCTGAAAAGGGCCTCCCTGTGGAGGGATGCACATAAGTTATTGGAGAGAATTTAAGAAAGGGGGAAGACAGAAAATGCATGTTGCAGTGGCTGAACAGGGAAGAACTTGCTGCGGCTGCTGAGCTCAGGCAGAGTACAGTCCTTTCTGTGCAGAGAAATTCCACCAACTGGCAGGGTTGTTTCTGCTAAAGTAGCTGGGACTTCTCTAAATCAACTGCAGAATGTAAGCAAGAAACTTGCCGGTTGTCAGTAAGTTGTGTTCAGTGACTTGGTGTCCTGGAGCTGGAATTAAGTGTCCACTAGTGCAGAACCACTCTTCTGCCTCTGAAGCCGTCTTAGTGCACTGCTGGCTGTGCTATGAGGAACCCTTTCTGGGGATGCATGAAGAAGGTATTGCATTTGATAAGGTAATGGGATGCAAAAGCATCACCTTCATCTGCCAGAACTGAGGTGGTTTTTTTCTTTTAACATAAGAAAAAAAATAAACTGAAAATTATGATGAAGTAATGTGAGTATAAGCACAAGGTTTTTTTTTTGATCCATCTGACCACAACATATATGTCAGAGCACTTTGGCAACTTCTGGAGATGGAAAAATTGCTTCAAAGATTTGTGACTTGTAGAGAACCTTTCAGCAAGTCTTTCTTCCTTAAATGACCACCCACCACCACCTCCCAAACAGTTCTGTGAAGTGGGAAGGGCTGAGGTATGAATGAATGATAGACAGTAGTAGTACTGGCATCAGTTAAATAATCCTTCAGCACCTCTGCCTCACCGCTTCCACGAATTGTCTGCTCTTGTTGGAGTTCTGCAAGTCTTAAAATTTGGGGGGGAAGTGATAAAGCATCAGCTGTGTGTCTAAAGACCTGTTGTATCTCCTTTTCAAACAAAAGCTTAGGAAGACCTAGATAATTTCTCTTTTTAATAATTATTTTTGCATCAAGAGAATTTATTTATTTGTGCTACTTGATATCATAGAAAAATTACCTTTCTTCACATGTCTGTGTATAACCTGCTGCTTGCCGTATAAGCTTTAGTGAAGAACAGATTTGCAGTGCATGTTTTTAAAATACATTTTGTTTTAGAGTGCCTCATGCTGAGAATCCCTCACACCGGACTAAAAAACATGTACTTGTTTCTATTAAAAATATTTTGTGCAAATAAAATAAGAGAATCGCAGCACTTCCATCTTCATTGCTGTAGTATATGCTCTTCAACTATTGGTCTGTGTGCATTTGGTTTTATTGAGTAGGAAGGAATGTGTGAAGACTGCTCTTGAATTCACAGGACTTTTTCTTGTAATATCCGAGAGATTAGTGGCTCTTGGACCCATCATTTTTTCACAAGCCCCTTGAGCTGGTCTGTTGCAAAAAGTCCTTTTTAACCAGGAAAATGTCTCAAGGCACTGGAGCTTTCTGGCTTCTTTGTGCGAGCAAAGGTTTGGGGTCTTAAGTAAAATGGACCAAAATTGCATCAAGCATTTAAAAGAACACAGTTTAAGAGACTAAGAGCTGTGGTTACTTAAACTAAAGGTGGATTTGGTCCATCCATGGAGAGACAGAAGTGGATAGTGCTTTTTATTCTAATGGGAAGAAATATAAACAGTAAGACGACATGGAAGTGCTGCTGTTCTGCATCTTTAAGAATAGCTCAGGAAAGAAAAGATGGCATATACATTTTGGACATTTCACTGGATTAATGTTTTTAAAAGAACAACTGTGACTTAATTTTAAGTGTGTCCTGGCAGCATATTTGTTTGTATATTATGTAAACTATTTTAGTAATCATTAAAAATAAATATACCTGTTTGTTTTATAAGCAGTTTTAAGATTTGTGCATTGAATTTAAAGTGGTCAGACTTCTTTTTTTAACATGTTTCAGATTGTTCCTTTTGCCTTTGACCAAATTCAGATGCCTAAAGTAAATCCTTTTGCAGAAGTTTAAAACTTTTAGGAAACTTGAGTGGAGTGATAGATCCTGGGATGCGGACGCATGCATTTGATAATAACAGGGCTTTTCTCTAACAGGGAACATTTCAGGAAATGGTAATAGCTTTGAATTGTCTCTGACTTGGTGTTCTTGTACTAATTCCTCAGTTCTGATTTCAGCTGGAACAAGTGATAAGATACGGTTCGCTTGTTTCATTAGTCCAATACAAGAGTCAGCAGCTGACAAAAGCGATGACTTCATTCTTGTTCAGTTCCTAGCTGTGTGTTCCTGTACCTCTGCTGTTCCAAACTAGTGCACTGTGAACTGACCGAAGGGATGGTCTCCCTAAAACCTAGATTAGAAAAAAGTATAGAATTAGCAGAATTGGCAACCATGGGAGAAAAGAAAAAAAATTACTTGAGTTATGAAGGCAGGAGATTGTGTGCTTTTACAGAAGTAAAACATATGTAATCCCAGTTATTTTCCATTTCTAAAGCTGCCTGCCCTGCCCTGAGTATGGGGTATTGAAAGAGCTGTGTTACCCTGTTTCAAGGCAAAAGAGGAAGGTGCCTGGAAAATAAAGATTTTATGTTCTACTTAATATTGTGCCAGACCAAGGAGAATCACTTAATTTTTTATTTCAACTGTAGGGAAAGTGAGGTATAGTTCTAAATATATGATGTGCTACTTGGTCTGGAAAAAAAGCAAAAGCAAGATGCAGTAGCCCCTTCTGGAGGAGGGGAAAGGCTCAGGATTAAAAGATTGTTCTTGCTCTTGAAGTAGTAGGTTGGGTTTTTTAGTTGTTTGTGGCTTTGTCCTTAAAAGGCTCTCATTAAATATCCACAGGTACTTAATGCAGATCTTGTTAAGTAACTCCTCCTTAGCCAAAGGTAGTAGTGTCTGTCTGGGTTGCTCACAGGCAGCTGATTACTATCCTTTTCTGTATAATTAGTTCACTGCCTGCAGCAAATGTAACCACTGATACTTTCCAAACTGTAAAATACTTTGTCTGCTTCTAGAGAAATTTCACTTCTGAAGTTGAACTGCCCTTAACTGTCATGAGATCAGCAAGGTAAATAGTCTGTGACAGCAAAAATGTGCTTAGAGAGCAAAGACACCAGGTCTAGCCTTGGGCCTGGGAAGGGGCTGTTTCTTGTCTTTGGGTTTAGAGCATACAAACTTTGGGCAGAACATGATCTTTGGAGACCTGAACCAGCTATGCACCCATTTGCAGACCTTACCCAGTGCTCTGCAAATGGGACCAGAAAAAGTAGTCAAGCCCCTCCTTAGGTTGCGAGCAGACACAGCGGGCAAGAGCCCCCTCCCCTTGCAGGTAGCCGGCCCAGGTGAGAGGTGGAGGGTGGCCCCTCTTCTGCTTGGTGTTCATGTATGTTTTTAATTGTTTGTTTTTGGGTTTTTTTTTAACACAGAGCAAAACAAAATAGTTTTCAAAGGCATGTTGCCTTTGAGTTACTGGAGGATGGCAATACCCCTATTACCTGCATTGGGTGTTGTAGAAGGGACCTGGGACACCAGTGTGCAGCCCTGGTTGTTGTTACCTTGTCTCCCTTGCTCGGAGTCATTCCCTGAGCAGTGGAGTTCTGAGCGTGCTAAGCAGGTTTGTTAAAAGGACTCATTTTTATCCCCTCTTTTTTTTTTTTTTTCACACCATCACAAGCATTTGCTCATTTTCCACAAATTTAAAATGGTCATGGCTTTCACACACTCTTCTTTTGAAAAACGTTTTGAATTAATAATCAGTTTAGTTCTGAGTGCAGAAGGCGAGGTGGGCTCCATGTTAAGTTGGGTATAAAAGTATTTGCAGTGCAGAATACAGCTCTACACCCCATCTGCAGCATGATCACCAGCATGCTGTGTTTAGGGGGAAGGGGAAAAAAAAAAATCTTTTTTTTGAGGTGTGTAATGATATATGAATAACTTGCCAGATACTGTGCTAAGACCCCATAGCACAGCTGGAAGACTGAGAACAAATCTGAAGCAATCTGTATTTTATAAGCCTAAATAATGCAGAGAACAATTTTTCATGCATTGTTTCTGCTGCAAGAGAAACTGCAAAACTGTAGGAGTTTGTGGGGGGGGAGGTGTTGTCCTGGAGTCCTCACAGCTGTCTTGTGTCCTGGTTTATTGTCAGCTCCTGACAGTTGGATTTATAATTGAATGCCTGGACAACCTCATTCCATGTCCAACAGGTGGAAGCACCCTTCCCCAAATTCCTCTGTGGCTCTCATGTCAGTCGGGGAAAGGGGGGAGGGATTCTGGGGGCTCGAGCTGATCTTTTGGCTGCAGCCACCAGCTGCCCCTTTCTAAAATTAGAAAGGGGTATGCAAGAGTCGTATGGAGTGGAAAACTTTCCAAACCTCTCTCTTAAAGCTGCAATAACCGAGTTAACGTCAGATGAGATTGTGGCTCTTTAGTTTTAACCTACTGTTTCCATCCACGGGCAGCTGCTTTGCAGTTTAGCAAGCAGTTCATCAAACTGGAGCCCGTTCAGTTCTTCCTTTCTCACAGCTGTGGCTGTCTGCAGGTAAACAGTTTCTTTATTTCTTATCTTGGAGAATTTTTCAAGATGATTGCATTTTCATTAAGAATATCTTTTTCTTTCTATGTGATGTTTGCCCATCAGAGCTTTCTGCTCATTACTTTGAAAAAGTAATCTAAAGTTTTACAGTTAAGTTCCACTGACAGATGCAGAGAACAAATAGAAGCCATAAAGAAGCAAAAGCAGTAGACAAACATTGCCTTTTAATTTTATTTGACTGACTGAAAACAAATGATTTGCATGTTTGGGAAAGTCCTAATGTGATGCCTTGTTTGCCTGAAGACGAAAAGGAGGAGCATGAAACTAGATTAACGGCTTCCAAGCTGAAAAGGGAAACTGTATTTAAGAGCATAATTAAAGAGGTAGTGCATTACAAAAGTGCTGAATAATTTAAATGGGCTTCCACTCCAGCAATACTAAGCAGTAAATTTAAGCAAAGGTGATGACTGGGAATGCAACAATTTAATTTGCCCTGGTCTGTAATCAGGGCGGCCATACACTGTAGTAATACTGTTTTCATTGACTAAAATTGTCATCATCACTTTTATTATCACTTGGTCTTCTCCTGCATCTGGGAGGAGCAGGTTTGCTCCTGAGGACTTGGGATTGAATTAAGCACCACTTACTGCTTTTTCTCATCAGAGCGCTGCTTGTCTTTGGGTATTCGCATCTCTTTTCCCTCGTACGCCAAAACAAAATTGTTTTCAAAGATTTCACTGGCATCTCAAGCTCACCTCTTGTTTCAAAGGAGGTATGCTTATGCTGAAAAATATACTCTGTAATTAGTTTGTGTATGTAAAAGAGCCAAAATAAGGTTAAATGTGTATCCTGTAATTGTGACATGATTAAGTTCTGCACTGCTGAAGCTTCACAGCTGTAATGGTCCTTTGGTGTTTAGGATATTTTTGAATAGTGTTCCCATATTGGAATAATTTATATGCAAAATGTTGACCATTGCCAAGAGGAAAGGCTATGTAAAAATAGTTTAATCCTTTCTGCTTAAGTAAAAAAAAAAAAAAGCTCTGGTAGTTGTGATCCTTGAGTGCTTGGAGTAGATAACTCTCAGCCCCTCTGCTCCCCCTAAGAAATTTGGCATCTGTAGTCAAACAATCTTACTAATGACTGAAAAACAGTTGGGTGAAGTTGTAGACAAGCCCTGAAGGAGACGTTCCCAAAATAACTGTAGGAAGAATTTCTATTTTCCTATTCTAATAACTCTCCTTCTTCAGTGGAAATAATTTTGTTATAACTGGATAACATCTTAGACATATTTTTGAAACGTGGGTGGTTTTAATGCATCTTTGGAGTGGAGTCTTTACAAGAGATACTAACAAACTCTTCCAGATTTATAATGACTGTTAGAAGTGAAATTAAGCTGGTGTTACTCAGTCATCTCTGTGAAGTTTTGCAAATGTTGTTTATTTAAACAAATTTGGCAAGTGGAAGACTGTAATCAGAGATGCTTTCATTTAGCAAGAAAAATTACATTATTTTTATAAAGATGACTTAGTTATGAATACAAATGACTAAAAAGTGGTGCCCTAGTTTCGACTGGAGCTGCTTCAGGAATGCCAGCATCAGCACTGGCACTGCTCTGTAGCGGCGCTTTAATAAACATTGCGCAGTCCTGTTCTTGCATCAAACCCCAGAGCTCTGCCACAGCTCCATTTGCATGGGGGCTGAACGGGCAAGTCAGGCCTGCACAACCGGCGGGAGACGACACAATAAAAGCTTTGGGGAAAATAAGGCGAAATGACATTTCTTTTGAGGTTGAAAGAAGGGTCTGCCGCCCAGAGAAGTGTGAGGAGGCAGGGGACGCGAACCTCCCCGGGCCTGGGGGGTGGCAGGAAGCCCA
>VWZY01010091.1:583541-666035 GCA_013399075.1 Chloroceryle aenea
TGAGTAAATTTCTGCTGCATTAGTGAGTTGAAGTGGCTGGTGGATGAACTCTGCATCTATTGCAGAAGAGTGGCAAGATTGCTAGTGAAAGTAGGGAAGCATATTTGCATGCCTTCATCACCACTGAGTTGCTAAATCCATTTAACTCTATTGTAGAAGTTTTCATCAAAAGTGTGACCTTTTTATCAGTACAGCAGTGCTGTTCAGAGTGTGCTGCTGATAAACTTGTATAATTACGGAATCACAGAATTACTGAGTCTGGAAAAAACCTCTGAGATAGATCAACATGTCCAGCCTATGAGCTATCACCACCACATTGGCTANAGGTAGACGCAATCCCCTCATCCAGGTTGTCATTAAAGATGTTAAATAGAACTGAGTCCAGTACTGATCCCTGGGGGACACCCCTGGTCACTGGCCACCAACCAGATGCAGCACCATTCACCACCACTCTCTGTGCTCGGTCACCCAGCCAGTTTTTAACCCAGCAAAGGTTGCACCTGTCCAAGCCATGGGCTGCGAGCTTTTCCAGGAGGCTGCTGTCGGTGACTGTGTCAAATTCATGGTATTCAAACCAATATAAGTTGTGTTAATATGAGCAGGTATAGTGGAGTGATAATGATAACAGAAGGCTTTTGGTAGTTGAGTACAGAGAGAAAACTTTACAAGTACTGTTAATAGATCTGGCATGTGACAGGATCAGAATGTATGAGTGTAAAAATTTATCCGTAGATGTAAGTGCTTGGAAGAGATACCTGTATCGTTGTGCTAATGATATAATAGACTTTAATGGACTACTTGAATGAGAATAAAATTCCTTGTATGTGTTAGTGTGAAACCGTTGTCAGTATACTGGAGAAAGAGTAGAGCAAATAAATGAACTAATCCATTATACTAGGTTAACTGAGACATACTGAACGCTGACAGAAGTTCTGGCTGTGTTTGAGCTTCATTAAGAACACTCCTTACTGATGGCAGAATTTCACTCTAAGTCCATGGCCAAAGAGTGTAAAAGTTTAAAGAGCAGTTACATTTTTCTCTGATGTTTTCCAGTCATATTACCACGATGTGTTATGTTTGCTAATAGAAAATACACTGGGTGGAATTGTCATACTGAAACAGAAGAGTCTGGATTTAGGGTTTAGCCACTTAAAGCTTTTAATATGATGGGATTATTTAAATATGAGAAGCTATTTTGTTGCTATTTTTACTTAGTTCATGAGAAAGTGTTCTTGGCAGAGTCCAGGTATGTCTCTTCTTAATTCCAGGTCAGAGACTGCACTGGTGGTCACTGCTCGGCTTGTGGGGCTTTGGTTTGGGTTTTGTTTGTAGTTGGTTTTGGGGATTTTTTTGACGTGTCATGTTGTTATTGAGACATTTTTCAGACATTGCTTCTGGGTTCAGTTTCAGAGCTAAGGCATCAAACTTGAGAGAGTGACATTTTCCCTGAAGTTTTCATGCACCTTATTCTGCTCGAAAGTAGTGATCAATCTGCAGTTGTCACAACTGCAGGTGTTGATGCTCTGCTTCTGCGCCATTGGTGTTGTAGAGCAGTTGAAAGCTGTTGTCTTAGACACTCAAAATTGTCAGGTCTGGTTCTTGCACTTGGCTGAGAAGATTCCCTGAAAATTCTAAGACGACTCCCAGTGGAGTGTTCCTGGTGAAATGGATGGCAGATGCTGGCCTTTTGAAGACAGGATTTGTTGAAGAATTTGAGCATATTCTGCTGAATGGATTTATTACAGGCTGCAAGAATTGGAATCATCTAACGTGCAGTTTCTAGTAAGGGGAGATGGAATGAGTGAACTTTTTACGAAGGTCAGGGAAACATACGCAGGAGTTTTTTATTTGTTCTTGAAATTAGGGTATGTTGCTTATTTTATTTCCTGTTATAAATGCCAAGATCTTTGAAGTCAAAGAAAATGCAGAGCTCCTCAATGGATCAGCAAACCCTCATGTGCATCTCCTTAATAAATGGATGTGTTCTCAGTGGCTTTGTACTCGGGTTTCTTCCCAAACAATGAATCGAGTTACGCTGGCTGTCACAACATTCATTTCAACAGATTTCCTCAGAGTACCTCTTAGCTGTGACACAGCAAAGTAAGACATTCAGTGCAATTTACTTTCAGTGAAACTGCTTGATTCTTTTTTATTTTAGTCCCAGGTGTTTTTTTATCACTTTCACATCACTTGTAGTGAAGCAGACACTTTTGCAAGTTGCTGTGTCTTCTCATAGCAGGAGGCATTGTAAATGTCCACCCTCAGCATCTAGTTGGAGACAATCAGACTTGGCCATGTTTCATTTATGAAAAATCTTCACTGTGGTTTGGACATAAATCTAGTAGCCGACTGTTGCTTGTGATTTAATCATAGAGCTCATGAAACATACTCAAATTTTTCTACTATTTTTTCTGACTTATCATGGATGCATGACTGTTGATGTCATTTATCTTCATGGTTAACAGAAGTAGTGACTTGTGCTTTGAAATCCTTTACAGTTTTTCTGTTTGTGTGTGGTGTATCTCGACTGCACATTTTTTTTATACTACCTTAATACCCCTAAAAGCTTTTTAAAGTTTTTCTAGCTTAAGATCAAATTTTATTAGTATATTTCTTTTACTTCTGAAGTTTGGGGTTTTTTTTGCTTTAGTAATTATTTTCCAAATTCTTCATGATTGGAATGTGAGGAGTTCTGGTATATTTACTGCTTGCATTACAAGACAAAATGTTGAATATTATGCAAAATTTTACTCCTTCAGAGCACCCAACATTCACAATCTCCTTGGGCGCTGTTAGTATTTGTTACTGTCAGGTCTTTCTTGCATGAGCTGTACATATTTGTATCCATTGTCACTACGTACAGTACTCTGGGGTGCAGTGCAGCCTGGACTGGTACAAGATTTCCAAGTTGAATAGTATTAGCAGCCAGTCAGATTAAATACCAGCAAAACTACTTATAAAGGTAGTACACCTATAAAGTCTGAATAATTTGAACCCAGTGCTTTTTTAGCTCAGCACCACTTAACAATGATGAGAGGAAAAATCCCCAACTTCATAGCAGAAATAATTTTGGAGGAGCAAAGCAGAGATTACAGATTTGAGATAATACAGTGGAGAAATGTTAAGACTGATTTGTGTCTGCAAAGCATTGTGCAGTTGGACTTGCGCATGGAATTTTTGCCCCTGAAATACCTTTAATTTGAAGGCTTATTGAAAGCATTGAAAGAAGGTGAGGGGAGGACCAGTCTGATTCTGCAGAGTCAGCTGTAGATTCTGGAGACGTGGTGTTTTTTTGACAAACATGTCATCCGTTTGTTCATTCCCCTCAACAGTCCTGAGCAAGGTCAGTAACGTCACCTGCATTGTATTGCTTTGAGAGACACTTTTCTCAAAATATGTTGAGGCCGGGGGAGGGTGGAAATAAAGCTCATAAACATAACTAAAAATAGACTTAGAAGAATACATTATGGCTATTTTTAGCTCTTATTTAAATGGGATAATGTAATAGGGTAAAAGCTTGAATTCCAGAAAAATGAGTAAGTAAAGGTTTTTCTCTTCCAGACTCAAGAGTATCATCATAAATTGTGTTCAGTGGTATTTGAGGAGATGTGGAAAGTGTTTCTGACATCTTTAAATAGAAATTCCATCACTTTCAGTGGGCTGGTGCAGAAAAATAGTTTGCTTGACTAGTGACTAGGTCTGGTTTCGTCTGTCTGCTTGTGTGTGTCTGTTATTGCCAGTAATACAGAACTGTACCTCTACAGACAGAGTTCCAGAGGGTCTTTAGGCTTCAGAAGTCAACTTTCCATTATTAGTACATGGAAACTTAAAGTACTTTTGTAAAAAAAAAAACAACTTTTATTTGTCTCTGTGCCTGTTTCTCCTACAGACAAGTTGTGTGAGGTGTTGGTGCAGTGGGACAACCAGGAGTAGGATGTGTAGACTCCTGTGGTATCTCCACAGGTCAGAAGGTGGTGAACAGAAAGGTTCTCATTTTCCCCAGTCTCACTCATTCTCATGGAGGTAAAGGCAACAGCAGTTTCAAGCATTTGCTCTTGGGTAATCTTGTAGATTATGACACATGACAGTGGCTAGTACAGGACTGGCACTGATCTGGCTGTTCCTCAGTGTTTTTCCATCCCATCATTCTGCTTGCATGGAGGTTGTACTTATGATACAACATTGCTAAAACTAATAAAGCAAAAAGAACAAAAGAATCTACTTTCAGACCTTGACAGATTCCAAGTCTACTTTGCTTTACCATGTAATCCCATTGACTTTCTACCTGAGTAAGGCAAGAGAGACCAAGGCATAAAGAAAACTATGCATACTGGGCTGTTGTTTGTTTGTTTGTTTGTTCGTTTTTGCATAACCACTAAATACTAGTGAAAATAACAGTGGCCTGTCTCTTGCCCACATTCTCTGTCCTTCTCTGAATCTGTGTGATTCAGTTTCCTCTCCCGTTTCCTTGTTTCAGTGCCATGACTTCTGAGTTTCCTCTTTGCTTTTCTTATCAAGATTGTGCTACTAGGGAAAAAAAAATCACACTGAGGGTGCTTGGAAAACTTTACAATTGGGCCAATATGCCATTTTTTTTCTGGGGGTGGTGGGTTTTGTTTTGTTTGTGTGTGTGGTTTTTTGTTGTTGTTTGGTTTTGGTTTTGTTGTTGTTGTTTGTTAATTTTCTATTATTCTCATTGTTCTGATTCTTCAGAAAGTCATTCAGTTTCTCTCTCCTTCCAGTTTTTCTCTGTTCTCTTCCTTTTTATATCCTGCTTTTCCCTCATTTTCTTTCTCTTTTTTTCCCTATCCTGTTTTTCATCTCTTCATATTTTTATGTACCTTTGCTAAGCCTATTCTAATTCCACCTCTCCCATCCCTTTTGAAATGCTGTTCTCTTCCTATGTTGACTTGTTATTTTGTTATCTGTTGTACCTCTCAATGCCATCTTTGGTAGTAAATGTAGTGCTGGTTTCTCATCTTTTTTATTTGGCAGTAGTTTTCTCTGTTTCCATTTCCTCCTTTGGGTGTTTTCTCATGCACTTTCTGATCTGTCAGTTCTCTTCAGTGTCCTCTTGTAGGAACAGTGTTTGTAGAAGACCAGTTGTCATGTCCTGTGCCCATACTCCCGGTTTCTTCCATCAGTCTGGGGTATATCCTTCCCTTGCTAGTTTCCTCTTAGGTCCTTGCCTGCAGCAGTTCTGCTGTGCCTTCTCTTGTCTCCTTTTGGGGTTTTTATTGTGTCCTGGACAAATGGGTAAAGAATGAGATGGGCCCTTGACGTGGGATTGAAATGTCAGGACACAGTGGTGTTTCTGTTTTAGCCATTCACCCAAGCTGAGATTTGGCAAACCAACCTTGAATGAACCTGTGCAGGATATGTGGGGCTACCAGTGGGTGATTAAATAAGCAGGAGATCAGTTCTGCTGATTCCGTAGTCTTCCATCTCTTTTCAGCAAACTTTTAAGATCCTCATATCCTTATCCAACCTGCAGATAACTTGCTGTCATTGCTGGCTCCCCAGAAGCTCTTTGGCATTTCATCTGTTGAGCTCAATCTCTATATTTAAGCTCTGTATTAAACAGTGATGGATCATTTAGTCGAGCAAAAAATAAATACATCTTTTTTTTAAGCAGTCATTTCAGAATCTGACTTTTTACAATGTGGTTCTTAAGTAGTTCGTGGCACATTGACACAACTTTTGTATTGATGTAAAATGCATTAAAAAAATAATCTAAGCTTCCTTTGCATAATTTTTAAATTTAGTATTATTGTCTGTTCAATATTAATTTCAGTGTATTTTAGTGTTTAACTGGTCCACTACTCTGCATGCAAGTCCTATAAATAGACATGGCAACTCTGTCTTAATTTCTTCATTTTCCCTCTACCACCCTCTAGCTCTACCTTTGATAAAGTGTCTTCTCTGTCTGGTTTAACTTCTTGCAGGGACAGTGTGCTGAATTATACAAGTACTTGATTTTTTCAGGGTGCTGCTTATTTGTGCAAGTTCTAGAGTAATAGAAAGACACTATTTCAGTAATCCATAGGAATTCAAAGGTTGGTAGGAATCAACATGATGTGTAGGTAGGTTTTAAAAAGCTGATCATTTTCTCTCACCCTTCCAGGAGGGGAAGAGACGCATGTAAAACCCAAATCCTTCCAGTTACAAAGATTACATCGTGAATGAAAGGTACTGCAATGTTGCCTTCCCGAAACTGTAGACAGCTGCAGAATACTTTTTTTTTTTTTTTCCTTCCCCCAAACAACAGCAACATGAATTGAGCAAACCTGCTGGTGGGTCTCATCTGGCTGTACTGAAACAGTGCAAGTCATATTGTACTCTTGGAGCGAGCACTGCAGTTACCCATTAGGAGGAATACAGCACAATGCTTTGTGATTACTTCCCAGCTTGTACAAAAAAGGAGATGTTGAGGGTTAAGTAGAGTGTATTACAGTATTACAATCACAGGGCATCATAAAATAAACTATATAGCTTTGTGTGTGTATAACAACAACAATTCTAGTCCCTGACTTAAGTTCTCCAACTTGTACTAGTAATTCTAATGTTAAGAGTAAATCCCAAGTAATTACTTGGAGGGATACTTAAAAATCCCTTAAAAAATGGTTGCTTGTCCAGAAGTCCTTTTATGCTAAATATACATATTGGGTGGGGTTTGTTACAGAATTATAGAATCATTTAAGTTGGAAAATACCTTTTAGATCAAGTCCACCCATCAGTGTTTATGCTTGGCAAGAAAGTAATAAATGGTATGATAGGACATTTCCAGCAGCTCTCAAAATTGGTTCTTTATGGAAAATTTCCCCAATTCTATTAATATTTGTTTTCTACTTTCCTATCAGAACAGCTAGTTGCTCCAGTGATGGAGAAGATCAGTTAGATGATTTCCAGGGCAGGGCAGTGTTATGATTCACAGCATGACTGATGTGAGGCACAACGCTGCAGTTCTGCATGAATGAGCTCTGCAGCACCTGTCCTAGAAGCAGAGTTTTCTAACCTCACTTGGCTCACTGCCCAAAACTAGATACTTAAAAACCAAAACATCTCCCACTTCTTTATAGAATTTCTGCATTATTGCAGAAAATATTAAATTTATTATTATTTTTTCACTAATGTCCGTATGTGTGGTTTTCTGTACCTACATACACAAGCTCACGTACCTTTTCCACACTCCTTTGAACAGTTACTTGGATTCTTCAAAGAAAGTCAGAATTAGAAGTCTTTCGAAGACCTGTGTTCTTACTCTTGGTAGTCTTTCTTGGGGCATAAGAACACTTTCTTTGGGCATAGCTTACTGCCATAAATATGAGCTATATCACTGAATGTGAGGGCCAAACTTCACTGATGGTCACGGTGCGTACCCTTAAAACCACATAGGATAAAAATCCTTGTCACACAATATACAGGGAATGATCTGTTCAAGTAAGCAGTATGCGGTGTTACTTTTGTGGCATGTTTGGTCACCTTGTATCAGAAGATATCTGAATGCCCTTTTATGTGGCATACTGTGTAGGGAAGGGAAAGCAGAAGGAATTTTCAGAAATTAAGAAAATAAGAAAAAAATTTATCTGGAGTTCATGAGAAGAAAGAGAGGAAAATGTGCCTCTGACTCCTTCAGAGGTCCAGAATGTCCTGTATGAGTCCTGTGGTCACATATTTTTTTCTTTCCATACCAGAAATGTCCTCAGTCTGTTGTGAAAGCAGCTCAGTAAACACGTGCCTCTGGATAGAATCCTCTTGGTGAGAGGCTAGTGGCGGCACTGACTCATCAGAGTTCTTGTTAGCTAAATGTGATCCTCTTAAATCTCTTACTAAAGTTACTTTCTTATATAGCACTTCTTTAAAGTGTGTTACAACTTTATGTATGACTGCCTATCTTTTGCAAGTAATGAGAGATAACTATTTGCATAAATTACTTGTCTTTTAATTTAAAAATCCTCTAAAATACTCTTTCCTGATTGATTAGCACTATTTTTTTTTTTCCTCCTTTATTAAAAACTCCTTTGGTGATAGAATCACAGAATGATTTTGGTTGGAAGGGACATTAAAGATCATCTAGTTCCAAGCTCCCTGCCGTGGACAGGGACACCTCCCACTAGAGCAGGTTGCTCAAAACCCTGTCCATCATGGCCTTGAACACCTCCAGTGAGGCGTCCACGGCTTTCCTGGGCAGCCTGTGTCAGTGTCTCACTACCCTCACAGTGAAGAACTTCTTTACATCTGATCTAAATCTATCCTCTTGCAATTTAAAGCTGTTATCCCTCATCCTATCACTATTTGTCCTGGTTAAAAGTCCTCCTCCAGCTTTTGTACAGGTTCCCTTTAAGTACTGAAAAGGATACAGTAAGGTGTCCCCAGAGCCTTCTCTTCTTCAGGCTGAACAATGCCAACTCTCTCAGCCTGGCCTCATTAGAGAGGTGCTACAGCCCCCTGATAATTTTTATGGCCTCCTCTGGACCCACTCCAACATGGCTTGAGGACTCCAGAGCTGGATACAGGTGGGGTGTCACCAGAGTAGACTAGAGGGACAACATCCCCTTCCTCAACCCGTTGGCCATGCTGCTTTGGGTACAGTTGACTTTGTGGTCTGCAGGTGCACATCTGGGTTATGATGAGCTTCTCATCAACCAACACTCCCAAGTCTTTCTCCTCAGGGCTGCTCTCAATCCATTCTCTGCTCAGCCTGTATTTGTGCTTGAAATTGCCCCAGCCCAGGTGCAGCACCTTGCACTGGCCTTGTTGAACTTAGTGAAGTTGGCATAGCCCTACCCCTCAAGCCTATCCAGGTCCCTCTAGATGGCACCCCCCTCCCCTCCAGCATGTCAACTGCACCGCTTGGCTTGGTGGTGTTGGCAGACTCGCCGAGGTTGTGCACAACCCCATTGCTGTGCCAGTGAGAAAGATGTTCAAGCCATGTGGTGCTGCCTGTGTTACTCCTTCAAGTGCAGCATTGCAGTAGGGTCATCTTCAGACTTACTGAATACTTATGACTGCAGTCTGGGTTTTCTTTTGTAATGAGTAAGAATAAAAGCAAATCCTTCTTTATCCTCACAGTTATGTGGTTTCTGAAAAACTGCAAGCTGTAAACATTTGTGATGTGGTGTTGATTTTCTGGTTTTGTTCATGATCTGAGTTTGAAGTCATCCTATGAGGTGAGAATTCATCGTAGTGATCAACGTTTTGTTGGGTTCAGCATAAGATACATTTGTTCTTATTTTATACTTTTTTGACTCTTACATGACTATTTTGTTTTTGTTTTTTTTTGTAGATAAATTGACACGATGTGGAACAACAAGTCAAATGAGGTGCCTCTACAAAACCCGAGGCATAACCAAAACAAGGATTCTACCAGAGGTATGGATTTTTTCCATTTTATTGCCTGATTCAGAAGATGCTTTATCATGACTTGTCTGAAACTTTGGGGAGGTTTTATAGAATTCATGCCCCTGCCCCAGTTTGGAAGCTAAGGCCGTGTGGCTTCCACTAGGGCTTCCTTTCTGCAGAGAGAGCAATTTCATACTCTGGTATTTGCTGATCTGCATTAGGAATTGCCAGCCTATGATATGGTTACCAAAATGGCACAGAGACAGAATTTATTTTTTTTTTTTTGACTGCCACAGTGGAGGAGTAGTGCAGGAACAGAAATTGGGAGCTGTGGGTTCTTGAAAGAAGTGAAGAACAGCCTGACAGGCAGTTGCTCCTGACTTGCTGAGTTCTAAAGTACTGAACAGCTCAAGGCACTTGAATAGCAGCAGTACATTGTTGTCACTAAGATGACTTGCAGCACTTTTGTCTCTTTGAACTGGAAATATCCTATTAGCTTTTTGTTGCTGTGATTACTGTGGAATTTAGGATTTAGGAGAGGATGGGACAAAACAAAAAAAAATACAGTATGTCCCTGAGAGAAAGAAAGCTCTAGTCCACAGAGCAAGCATGTTAAGTCTGTGATTCAAGATTAGCCTTATGATCTCCACTATGACAAAACTGGACTCCAGAAGTTCCTTTGAAAGTAGAGACAGCTTATTATTTTGTCTGTAAGAGGACTGTATTGCTGCTTTTTTTCCTGTGATATGTTCAGTTTCTTTTAAAATTATGTACCTTGTGAAACTGAAGTGTTCTTTAGACACAAGGCACCATCTCTCCAAGTCAAAGCAAAGCTGTTTCTACTCCCTTAACCCTCTTCCTTTGGGTTGTTGCATCTTACCTGGAATGAATTTGGCTGCTTTTTTACTATAAAGAAATGATTTATTAAAAAAAAACCCGAACCACTCTCCAATACTGCTACTCTCTGGAGTTCTGATACATATGAATGTGGTAGATGTTGCATTGTGTAAACTGTTAGATTAGAAGAAAACCACTGGAAGCCAAAGGAAGAGGGGAACTGAGGAAGTAAATAGGAGGAAACTACTACTGCATCCTACTGAACTGGATTGTGCATAGAGCACGTGCTATCTGTTCACATTAAAAGGCTGAAGTCGATTAGTCCCTCCTGCTTGTTCTTGGCATATGTTGCTTCTGTTTTGTTTGTAGGGTGTACAGTTCAAGAAGATGACTATTCAAAATTCATGTGTTCAAAGCTTGGTTTTTGAGTTTCAGTGACCATGTATTCCTGGTTAGTTTACTGAAGAAGAAAATGGAAGGGAAAAAAAAAAAGTAGTTAAACTCTAGTGTAATGGAAGAATGTAAGATATTTGTGTTCAGGTTGATAGCCAGCTTTATTTTATCTTCTAAACATCAATAAGGTGTGATAGATTGAATTTAAAGTGTAATAATGCATTCACTTAAAGTTTACATCAAATACTTTATTGCTCTGTTAAAATGAGTCTTCACTGATAACAACCTCTCATAGAGGAGATCCACAGCCTGGAACTGAGTCACTGAAAGAACCTGATTAGTGAGCCCATGAAGATTGTTTCACTGTTCTCCATGTACTAATGAGAAATTTATTTCTTTGTTTTGGTCCTGTAAGATCTAACTGCAGCATGGGCTACTTGTTCTCAGACTAAGGCTGCGGTAAGTACTGATTTTTTTTTTCTTTCCTTTTCAAATCAGTTAATGGCTACAAAGGCTTTAAGCATAGTAGTACTTTTCTCCGTGATTGATTGTTAAACAAGTTGAAAAGAGGGTAAGCAGTTGGAGTACATGCATGTAGAAAATTGTTGTGTCCTGGAAAAAGTTTTCTGCATACAGTAGAAGAATTGTTTACCACAGCAAGATTAGTCTTGAGTGTAGTAATACCTGCTAACACTTGAGTATAATATTACCTTTGGTGACTTCCCATTTTATGAAAATGTTTAAAAAACAGCTCTCCCCTGCTTGCCCAAACCAGTCAGAGGCTGGGACAACACTAATGCTTTTGAGCATTGGAATTGTTGTCTTTCTGTGGGAACTTAACTTAGGTGCTAGTTTGTAAAACCTGGCTTCAGTGAAGCCAAACAGCTCAGGTTTTTTCAGGGAATTCATTTCTTTCCCATAGCCTTGTCTCTCTCTCTTTTTTTTTTATTTTTTTTTTTTTTTTTTTTTTATTTTTTGTAATAGCTGAGCATCAGAGTGGGGTTTTACATGTGGAATCTTGTATTGTTCTCCATTTTGAAAAGAGTATTATAGAATTTATTCCAAGTGGGATTAGTATTTCATTCAGGCCAAGCATTAAGACTCTGAATGACATGTTGTTACTATTTTTTTTTTCACAGTAGCCTACTTACAGCAACAAAACTATGCAACAAAACCTAATTTAAATAATCTTTTTAAACAAAACTTAATAGGCTGATGTAGTTTCTGGCCATAAGGCTATACAGTTCTGCAACATCAACCTCGTGAAGTTGCTTTTGCCTGCAGTTTGAGTCTATGAAAAGGAGAAAAAGATATTGTTACCTTAGTGGGAAAGTGCTGCAGCTTAAAAATTGAAAATAATATTCTAATTTGCCTCATCTTCAAATTCTAGCTACGTCATATAGAGAACAAATTGGAAATAGCTCCCAGCAGCACAGCTGTATTCGATTCTGTCATGGATGCCAAGAAGCCCTCTGCTAGCACTAGCAGGAAAACAAGCAGGAAGGGTATGTACTATTGAGGATGAAGTGGGTAAGGCAGCGTAAAGCCGCTGCCTTCGGGAAAACACTGTTTGTCCTTCCTGCCCTCAACTTGTCTCCGGCTAATGATCTTTATTCGTGAAACTAATTGCCCAGGAGAGGCTGCTTTCTTCCCTTAGCTTAAGAAGGAAAGTGTGCTGTCAAAGTCACTTTGTTAGAGGGAGTGACAGGACTGTCCTGCACTGTGAGCGAGCAGTGCTTATCCCATTCTGGTACTGTGGATGTGGAGGGATTTTGAATGATGAATTACACATGCCTATGTTTTGTTTTGTTTTTTTTTCCTTAATATTTGTCAACTGTTACCCAGATATTATTCTAAATCTGACTTCCTTTAGTTCATTTAAGGAGAACATTTACTTATAAGAAGTAAGCCTTCATTTTAAATACTACTTAGAGCATTTTGCTAGCATGCCAATGGAGAATAACAGACAGATCGACCTCTAGTGGCAATACAGTTGACTTTCACAGGTTTAATTACTTATTATTAACGTCTAAACATTTATTATCTCTCTTTAAGTATGGTCATTCTTTCAAGCACTTAACACCTTGCTCCTAGTTGTTGAAATCATCTTGTTGAAAGAGAGAGGGAGTAATTTAAATTCTCTTTTGGAGTCCTCCTTAAACCTAAGAAAAAACATGTTCTTAATTATCCAGCCACAAGAGCTTTCTCTTTCTAGAGAGATAGGTACATAGAGGTTTCATTGGTTTCTGCTTCAGCTTCCCGATCCTCTAGCCAGAATAAATCGAGCAAGGAGAAGTCCTCACGCAGCCCACTTCGAGCGACCACTCTTGAAAGCAATGTGAAAAAAAGCAGTCACGTGGAATTCCGTGAACCACTGGCTTCATACAGGTTAGTGGTGGGACAGTTAATTATTAAAGGCAAAATAAGCTACGATCAGAATTAAGCGAATTGTGATGGTTTTGACACCTTCTCAAAAATGGATGCGCTTCCTCCCCTCACCCACTCGCACGAGCAGCCTGTGGTGTCGGACAAAAGTGTCCTTTTTTAAAATGTTACAGATTTATTTTTTGTTCAGTGAATACGAGTTTAAAGTCAAATGCGATGAAATGGAACCAGATCATCAAGCTGATGTAGCTGTGGCCTCAGCGGCCTGGTAGCTTTGGTATGTTTTATGTTTCTATACATATAGAAACATGTTTCTGTATGTATTAGTTTCAGTAATAAGGACCAGAAAGAGTATCTCCTTGAGCTCTGCCAACTTTATTTCATTACTTCTTCAGTATGTGTTCCCAAATGTATTACCCTAAGATAGTATAGAGCAAGTATAACTAGTACTAAAGATGCATTCAGTTTTCGTGTGAGTAGCCCAAATAAGAACTGTATTGGGGAGAAAAAGTGGCACAGAATATTGTAGGCCATAGAACATGGTTAGGTGTGAGGAATGCAGGACAATATGGATAGCCTGTTTTTCTTAGCCTGCATTAAGTACAGTAGTGAGTATAAGATGCCTCAAAAGCTTTCAGAAAGAAAGAGAACTTGCAGCAGAAATAAACTAGTTTTAACTTGCTGTAATATCAGATCCTAGAAGACTTTTACCATAACTACTTCAATTTCTTTTGTTTTTTTAAGCAGTGTGTGTTCTTTGCACAGGCCTTATCCCTGCTGACTAGCTTGGTTGGGTTCATAATCATTTTTATTGGATTATAGCACATGCTCTCCATTTTTTTCTAAACGTTCTCCCCGTGAAGTCAAATTGCTGACTGATTGGAGTGGAGTTGGGACAGTGACTTTTTTTTTTTTTAATAGTTGTTAACCTAACATCCACCTTTTTGGTCTCCTTTTCCACATCTTGTGTCAGCTGTGAGGAAGTTCTCCTTCCTTCTTGCATAGGAGGCTGATTTGGATCAGTTGTGGAATCTTGGGTCAGTTCTGTTAATTGAACAGCTCTGTTTACCTTCTCTGGAATAACTTCTATACATCAACTATATCATTTAAAAACATCTAGTAAATTAAACAGGCTTCAGGGAAGAGAAGAAAATGAGAGCAGCTAGACTCACACTATTACATCCAATTGAAAGGAATAGCTTTCTTACAGTAAGACGACTGTGTGGCGCTGGGAGGATTTATCTGGGGATTGCTATCAGAGCTGCTAAATTAATTCATTGCTCCTCTGAGAACAGCCTGTGGTTAATGCTTAAAGTGTGCACAGGAAAACGAAACCAGACTGATGGGTAGAACAATCTACGTGTGTGTATATTTATGTATACCTTTGGTGGAATTCTCTGCAGTTAAACTGCTGAGCATTTATGTTGATTGGTAGTGGTAACTACACTATATAAGAGGTTTGTGTTACTAGAGAAAGAGAGGAAGGCTATTCCAAGGCTATTCCACAATGGCAATGTTATGACCTGGCTTAGATGAGTTCTTTAAACATGCTTACTGAAAAAGCAAGCCAAGTAGCTTAGGTGACAGATTTTCACATCTTCATTAAATACATTTTTGTCCTCTGACATATGTACCGTAAGTCTATGAAAATACAGAGTCTGGTTTTCTGTGGAAAAAATGCCAAGAGAATCCTTAGTTTGTTGAATTTCTAAGCTCTTGGTAAACTTCATATTTGTTGAGGTACATCCAGTTCATTCTGAAGTTCTTGGACAGGGGCTTGCCTTTTTAATGCTGAAATACAGGGCAGGCTTGGGGGTTTTTTTGTGCAGTTTATTTGTTTTCTCAGCTACTGAATGTGCTGTCTAGGAGCTGTGCATGTGTGCATTGCTTTGTTTTAGAGAACAGGTATTAATTATGCTTAAGTTTTACACTTAGTTTTTATTTAAAGCTTTTTAAAATTGAAATACGACATTACCGCTTGCTGATTTTCTATGTGCCCTAATTTCAGCTCTTCAACTTTGTATGTAGTCTTGTTCAGGCAGAGAGTACAGAAAATGAAATTCTGAACAGAAACCTTTTTCAGTTTTGTCAGACTTGCACTATTAAATATGTGATGATCTAACTGTAAAAGAAATGACCTTTAAAGTGGAAACAAGGTATAGAAATTCATTCTTTCAGTTGATGAACACGCTGATTGCTGGATGGAATGTCTTAACAGTTGTGTTTCTGATGATGACTTCCCCCCCTCCCCCCCATCTCTTCCATCAGGGATACATACAGTTCTGTGTCTTATCACAGTTCTAGCCAACTTGAGGCCAAGCAACTGCTTTCTAGTTTGGACCTAAGTGAAGCAGAAGGGAAGCCTGAAATAACAGGCCGTATGATACGTGACCGAGATGAGCGGAATCTACACAGCAGAGATTTTGAAAGCCCATCTTCTTCTGTGGCAGAGGGGACTGTTGTTAGGTATTTGAATGACCGACCAGCAATTGATGCCTTGCAGAATAATGAAGCATTTCTTAAGGTTGCAACACCTCCGAGACTGGAAGAAGAAAAAAATAGTGACTCCAGAGGAGATGAGTGTAGCACTAAAATTCCTTCAAGTAACACATCCCAGGACAGTGAACTGAAAGTGTCTTCCCCTTCTGCCATGAGTAATTCTAGTGCTCATAGGCTGGAAATCTTGAAACGGCGGCAGCATGACGCCAAATTGGAGAAGCTGAAGGAGCGGATTCGAAAGCAGTGGGAGCATTCTGAAGAGCTGAGTGGCAGAGGGCAGCACTTGGGATATGCTGAGCAACCTGTGGTCATCACAAATGTGGAGAATGCTGTGACTCCCAAAGTCAGGAAGGTGGCGACTGCACCCGCTGCTCCATCATACAGAGGTACAGGATCCCTCCTGTTAGTTATAGATGGTGTAGGAGTGGAGTTTGATTCATTGAGCAACATGTCAGAGCATGGACTCGACTCAAAGCTGTGCTTGGGCAATCCTGCAGTGGACAGCATGGATTGATCACAGCTATCAGTGAGAATGAAGTGTCATTCGTGCCAGTCTACTAAAGTGTGAATTCTTTTGAAATTCTTCCTGCGTCTTCTAATGAATAATTATAAAAAATAAGTTCTCTATATTAGTGTTTGGGTTTATTTCAATATGTTTGTTGTTGTTTGCTGTTTTGGTTTGTTTGGGGTTTTTTTATGGTCCTAGAGCTTAGTAACGTATTGACTGCAAAAGCCTTTCACATTAAGAAAAATCTTTTCTTCACCCAGTCTGCTGTTTTTCACCTGTGAGTGCCAGACTGGTATATCGCTTTCTTCTAATGCAGCATGAGAAATTCAAGTAGATCCTTTCTTACTTGGCAGTTTCCCACCCCTTCCACCCTGAAAAAGCTTTATTTACATTTTATGCAGTTATTTTAAACCCTTAAATTGTTTACTTTCAGGTTTCAATCCTGCTGAAACAAAGATTCGCGCTCCAGATGGGAAGATCTGGCAGGAGCAGGAGTTCCACATTAGTCGGGAGCTGTATAGAGACATAGCACTCCAGTTAAAAGGTGAGACACAAACTGGATGGATTAAGCCACACAACCTTCTCTGAGAGACATTCATTTTGCACAAGTCTACAAAGACATGGAAACAAGAAATTGAGGCAATGAGTGTTAAATATATTTGACTTCTCTCCACAGGAGTAATTTGTTGAACACTAAAATTAATTTTAAAAAAAATCATGCTCCCCATTCTTATATTAAAATACTTTTAATAGCAAACCAGTACTGAAAAGAATCAAATGATGGCTTTTCTTTCAAACACGAATTCATTAGAACAATTTTTGTTTAATTTTGTACCTTTTTTATACATGCTTACTTGAAGGAATGTAATTGGCTTTCCAGACCACTTTTTGTTTTCATGAAACATATATTGTCTCATGGGAACAATTAAAATTTTTTATTATTATTTTTGTTCTCATTTTTAACACCACTAGTGACATGTGTACCATACACAGATGTCGAAGCCTGAATTCTACTGGTCTTGAAGCTGCTGTGGGAGTTGTTAGTGGTTTAGTTGGAACATACAGGTAGCTAAAGGGGAGGTGGGTGGCATCTGCTGTAGAAAGTGGCTGGGAATACTTATTTAAAATGGAGTAGGTAGCAGGAAAGGGGTATGCTTCCAGCTGTGTGTGGTTGGGAGATTATACGGCATTAGGTTGGTTTAATATCTCAGAACTTCTGAATGTTACTGCATTATATCAGAATTACCAAGTCTTGAAGTTCTTGGAGAAATTTGTGTCCCTGAGACTTGTACCCATGGACTTTTTTAGAGATCTTCCCTGAATTCCCTGAGGTGGGGGAGAACAGCTAGATCAGAAGATGATTTAAGAAACCTTTTAAATAATTTAGATTTTCTCTCTTCTGCAGTTCCTTCAGTATTGTAAGGCTTGGATAGGATCTGGGAGGGGAGACTGTAACGTTACACTGGTAAATTAACAGAATGTTACCTTTGGGGTTTGTTCCAAATGAAGGTGTCAGAGGGAATGTCAAATGCTAAAAGCTTAGAAAACTGTTACTTGTTCCTCTTTGCTTAATAGTATTCTGGAAAATACAAAATATTGTTGCTGCAAAAGGGCAAAACAGGAAAAAATCTTTTTAGGAGATGAGCTCATTTAGCAACACAGTACTCTGATACTTAAAACTATGAGCAAAGATGATAAAAAGTTGCTTACATTTGCTTGACAGGTACCACTGCTAAAAGACCAAAACAGTAATACGTGCTTTTATGTTTTCATATGTACTTCTCTGAGACCTAGTCTATTAATTTTTCATTCTGGAAAACTGTAATACCCTTGGCAACTCTTTTCTCTGGGTGATCTGGGGTAGGATGCCCAAGTGTGCCTTTTGATCTGTGAGACTGGTTAGCAATGAGGGCTGTAAGGTGCAATTGCTTTTGACTGACTGAGCTGGGTGAGGGGGGAGAGATCAGATGAATAAAAAGGAAGAGACAGAAAATAACCCCCCCCGAGAACCTTTAGTTGGGCAGCTTAAGAGTTTGCATATTAAAAAGAACGTTTCTTATGGGTCAAAACATTTAATACTTGAGGAAAATTAGATGAGATTTTAAACCAGTACATATCTTTGTATGTTTGTATTATAATGGCTGGTATGGAAATTATTAGACTTCAGTCTTCGTCTGCTTCTACAGCTTAACAAGTTACTGAGCAGTTTTTCTAGAATCACTTATAGAAGAAGTTCAGAAAAAAGAGCTGCTGCTTCTCAGCAAAGTAGTTTGCAAATACTTTATTCAGCATCAGTCCATTAAAGTAATGCCAAATTTCTAAAGACTATTAATCTACAGTAGCGATTTTTTTTTTCTTTCAGTTTTGACAAGCATAATATAAATGATTCATGAGTTCTTTATAAAAATCCAAATTTTTGAAACATTTTGTTGAGGAGGTTCAACTAAAAAGGAATTTGGATCATGTGTTCAGTGGATTTCTGCCTACAAAATGAAGGAGCAGTGTGTCTGTGTGTGTGTGTTTGGCCCGACACCTGTCCTGATGCCCTGTGTAGAACAGCTGTCATGGAACATGTCTCCTTTCTGACCTGAAAAGATTACACGGAATAGCTGATTCCAAGTAATCAAATGCTGGTGCTGCAGATAATAGATACTGTAGATGTATTTTTAGCTTGTCAGATTATCTAGCCATGTGTTAAAGTTACAGCATGTGGAGTTTTACGTGTGTACAGTCGATTGTATCAAAACTGTTCCATGCTCTCTAAGGCTAAAATAAGCTGTAAGATCTCTGCTGTCCATGGAAGCGTTGTTCTTTACTGCAACGAGATTTTTACATGTAAGCATAAGCCATGCAGGATGCTTTTATCCTGCTTTAGCAATTAGGCTAAAGGATATTATATGGACCCTGAGCTTCCAGTAATTCTATCTTAAAGATGGTCAGGATTTGCTGTACTACAACAAAATCACTGTAATATGAATAGAGTGAGTGGGAAGCAGCCTGCGGTTTCCTGGGTTTGGGAAGGAACTGTTTGTCACAGAAAGAGGTGAGGAGGCAAGGTAGACTAATGCATATGCTGTCACTGAGACCTCTGGTACTTGATGCATTGATTTTTGTCTTCCCTGTGCTTGTTGTCAGCCTCAGAGACAACTGGCAAATGTGTAAGAAAAGGATGTTAAGAGGGAGAAGAGCTCTTAAAATTTCATTCCTGCATCCTTTAATATGACCTGTTGTTCCTGTGGGCATCCATCAGAGAGTGCCTTCAGCTGATATTAAGGGCTGTAAAAGTTGGTATTGGCATCTAAAGAAAGTTTCAGATCTATCTGTGCAGGTGTTTGCATCTGGTTGGTTTAGGTTGTCTGATCCCATTCTTTATAGAAGAGGAGCAAGAAGACAATGGTAATAGTGGCCATGGGGTTCCTTATCCACAGTTCACTTTTAGGATTAAGAAAAGAGCATCTTCAAGGCAGGTAAACTGTAGTGCTTTAAAAAAAAAACCCTTTTAAGATGCCCTGTGTAGACTGAATATACAGCCTCTCCTCTGTGAACAGTGCTTGTCACTCTACCTTGGGCAGCTGGGAAGCCTGTTCACTGTCATGGTGATTGAGCCACATCTTGCGTTTCCTTTTTGTTCCCTGCCCTAATGTGAAAATCTGGTAAAATATGACTTTAACTTTGGCAAATATTCCTGGCATCTCTAAAGCCTAAAACCTTCTTGTGGTACAAGAATAATTCTGTGTCACTGGCTGAATTCTGCGACAAGTTGTGCAGAAGGTAGAGCTCACAGTTATCCTGTGTTTCGTGCTCCAGTGTGGAGGCAGTGAGTGGATGTGCTGTCATGTGTGAACGTGGAGGCAGCAGCCCGTGTGTTTCAGGAGCAAAGGAACTGCATGTTCTTGTGGAACATTAGTACTGTAAAATGTAGTATCTTTAGCAGAAGAGAACCAGCAATTGTTCTTGTGAAAACTGTCAGTGTTTCTTTTAAAGTGGAACATGACTTTGTAAAGATCTATTATAGCATTGCTGTGGCTTTGCTGCATTTCGGTGCAGGGGTAAACAGCACTTCATTCAAAATCGTCTTGCTGTGGGGATTTTCAAATGTCCTTCTGGGAGTAATTGCTCTCAAGATACCATCTGTGAGAGCTGGTGAATTTTACTGTGTTTCTCTGAGTTCTGTTTTTTCAAGGTAAGCATTGAAGCAAGCTTGTTATTCTATGTTCTTTCCTGTGGGATATCACTTAACAGCTTTTGTTTGTTTTTAGAGGATTCAACAGTGAAAGGAAAACCTACTGAGAGAAACAAAGAGAAAAAAACAACAAGACCAGTGCGGAAAGTGCAAAAACTGACACGGTTGTCGAGTCCAGAGTCCAAACAAGGTGACTAGCTCTACGGTAGAAGGAAGACTGTTCAGTTTTGTCTCAGAAAATAAATAAAAAGTAAAGCATATTGCTTGCAGAGTCATCTCAGATGTATAACAGTGTAGTTGTGTGTTTGTGGACTGTGTGCTGCTTTGGGGATGTGAATGTTTTTGTTGTTGGTTGGGTGGCTGTGTGGGCTGCTTCTGGGTTATTTTAATTTTCTGCCTTTCCACTTGCTGTGTGCACCTTATGGAAAGTGCTGAAGAGCATGTGTTTCTGGGGGGTGTGAGGGCAGGTATCCTTAGGTGTCTGTCAGGACAATGCAGACAAAAAGCAGTAATAGCCCTGTTGTGGATCCTACTTCTGTTTGCTTGTGTTGAAGGTGGTTAGTGCCTGACCTACAGCTCAGTGATTAATGCTGAGAGGAGGAGGGGAGATGATACGAAATCACTGCCATCAGGAATTGCTGCATTGCCCTCCTCTGTGAGGAGGGGCTGCAGCAAAAGCTGTTCTTTTGTGGGATTTCTGTACGGGAAAGCAGAGAACAGGGTGTCCTGGCTCTTCTCTGGATGTTGTTCTCCAGTGTATTGCATCAAATTGTTGCTGTCCTGCACCTTCAGTTCTGGCTTGACCCAATCCTGTCTATTTTAGTTAGTGAAAGAATGCAAAAACACATTCCCTAGTTTATATCACCAGTTAAGATTTATTTATTTATTTTTGCTGTTGTCTTGACATTTCCACTCTCTATGAAATAAAATTATTCAGAGGAGATGATGTGAGCAGGTTACTGTACAGCAGTGCCTTAGAGTAAAAAATGAAATTAACTGCAGCTCATTTCATCAGTGTTTCTTCATTACCCATTAATGTTAGACTTTGATATCATGTGTAGCAAAAGAATCAGGAAGACTTCCACTTCTGCTTTGTATTTGGTTTTAATTTTCATACAAAGTAGCTAGTTAGAACTGGAGTCACATTACAGAGCAATTTTTTTTTTCCTTTAAGCATATGCAGAGTTGGTCATCTCTCTCACCTTTTAAGGTTTTGTATTTCTCCCCGTGTACAGTGACCCATAATTAGTCACCACTTTGCTGGAGAAAAATGATTGCAAAGGGTTTCGGAGAGAGTGAATATGCACTTCTGTGTGCTGGGAATTCATGCATGGAAATATTTTGTGGTAATGAATGCTAATTCTTAAAAGTAATAAGTATGGATTTGCTCCTTCCTGTGCTGATCCATTCATACTTAAGGAGCTATACTAAACTAACACATATTTGTGACAGCACCAAGTGAGGAAAGAGGATATTGCTGCCAGTTTTAATGGCAATGGTTTTTCTCCATAATGGTTCAAATGTGAGGAGAATGTTGGCCTGAAATCCCTAGCAGGTAAGAGCCAAATCTAAGTGGCATATCCGTGATGGTCTGTCTTCCTCCAGTCATAGCAATAAGAAACTGCTTAACATAGGCAAAGCTATAAATAACCACAGCTCATGTTCTGCTCTGTTAGCATGTTTTAGTTAAAACAGCTGACTTCAAATGGAAGATGAGACTTTAAACTGTCATTTTAAATGCAGACAGAAGTAATAGAGAACTGGGAGTTTGACAAGAAGAGCCCCTTTGACTGATCTGTCTGTTGCAAAGTGTCTTGTAGTGACATGTTTCAAGTGACAGATTTAATAAATACTTAGATAATTTACAATGCAAGCAAGGAGTACTGTTAGTAAATTAATAGTGGGCTACAGGCTTCTAACTGAACAGGTTTTCTCCTTCTGGTTTAAAATAACAAAGGAAAGAAAGTAGGGATGGGAATTGAGGACTGGGATTGGCAAACTACTCTTAGTCTGCTGTCCTGGATTTCACTTGAAGTTCCTTTGGTACCATATATGCAAAGTCCTGTTAGGTGTGGAGTACAGTCCATTTTTGCTTGGCTCTGGGGTACTGGTGCTGCAGTGTCTGGGTTTATTTAGTCAGTGTTGTCAGAGCTGCAACCTGCATCTGGGGGATTAGGAATCAGCAGCTAGCTGGGTATTCAAGTTAGGTGCTTTTCTAGCAGTAAAATACTGCTAAATAGTCTGAATAAAGTTATTAAAAAAATTCTTTTTTATATAATACTTTTCTTCAAAGCTCTTAAAATTCATTATTTAAAAAAAATACTAATATTGAAAGTTAGTGAGATGAAAGGTGAGTTGGGTAAACACAGCATTTAATCTAACCAATATTAGATAAAGATTCCACTGCACCCAGTTTTTATAATGTATGTGGGATGATGAAATAATACTAATAGCAGTTTGATTTGCTTTCTGTCACCTGCAAGGTAGTATGTTCTTGAATTGAGTATCAGATAATAGGGTTTATCTTAACTCTTTTCAGTCATGGTACAGAAATCCCAGCTAGAGGACAGTGAGTACTGGCACAGAATAACTACTGCATAGTACTCTTTAACCTCCTCACAAGGCACCTATCTCAACAATTAATTATCAGTAAAAATCTCTAAAATATTTTGTATGTTGTTTTTTTTTCCTCTAGAATATCAGCTAATATTCTTTTAATATGAGGGTGAATTACTTTTTATGNTTTACTTTGTGTTCTGTGTAGGCATGAAGTGCTGATAGTTTGTGTGAGTCAGCTGTTGAGTGTCTTCATGGTTAGGATTAATTTGTGTTAACTGCAGCTGTACCACCTATGTAGAACTAAAAGGTCTAGAAATGATGAATGGTTGCAATAAATACATCTTGATAGTCTGGAAAATCCATCTAGTGCTTGACTTTTTATTACTTTCTGTGCAGGTGGAAACTATGTAATAAGTGCATCCTCCTGGCGGGAGGGACAAAAGCTGGTAAAAAAGATCCTAGGTCCAGCTCCCAGAATAGAACAGGACAGAAGAGCTGTATCTAGTGACAGAACAGGACGAGAGCGAGCTGCCAAGACTGGTAAGGTGTACTTTCATCACTGGGCTTCTTTCATTGTTCTTCATTTATTATATAACACTGCATGTTTGCAGAATAAAGCAGGCTTCTGAGATAGAATATAATCAGTTTCTTCTAAAAATAACTCCTGTTTTTAACCTGGGAGTCATGGGGGGATAGTTGTGCTCACACCCATGTTTGGGATGCATGACCCCTCTTCCTGGGTGGTTTATGAACTTCTCTTGGTGTCACAGGAAGCCTGCCCCAGGTGTCTGACTTGAGGGGGTGGTACCTGCTGCAGAAGTGCTCTGGAAGCTCTAGAAAAGATGGAAACAGGTTGCAAGCAAACTAAAATGGATCACCTCCAATCTGTCTTTGCTTCTTGAAGATAGTGATAGGGAATGGGATATCTAGCAGTGGTCCACAGGTTGGATGAATTTTTCCAGATGTGCTGCATATAATAAATGGGGTGTGGTTGGGCATCCCTGTTTTACAGGAACTGTGGTTCTTCCAGATACTATATGGTGTCATCTGTGTGCATCATAAATCTTCACTGGTTCCTCACCAGCCCTCTTCACAATTTATCCAGAATCTCAGGGCAAGTAGGGGACTGTGGTAGCTGCTGTGCATCTTATGCCTGTGAGCTTGGTAGGAGCATAAAGGGTGTGAGCTCAGTCTAAGCAAAGGCTGCTATATCCAGACTAAGACACTGACGCCAAAGCATGTTTACAGTCAGATCTGCACTCCTCCCTCATCCTCACTTTTGCAGCTGTTTTAGTGATGATGTGTAATTTCCCAAATTTGATTTTTACTGGAAATACTTGACAAGTGTTACTCTTTAGCAGGCTGCATTGGAAGGACAGGTTCAGATTCTAGACTGGATGTTACCCATAAAATCTCATCAAGAAGTTCTGAAAGGTCAAGAAGTAAAGTACGATCTGAGAGCAAGCTGAAGAAATTGGAAGCTGCTTTTCCAGACAGTAACCAAGAAGACCATTCCTCTGTGAATAAGGACTTCCTGCCTGTGGAGATACGTGGGATTCTCGATGACTTGCAGTTGGATTCCATGAGTACTAAGAAAGAGAAAGATGTGGAAAAACAGAATCAGAAATCTGTTTTGCCTGCTCAAAATGCCAGGAGCCATAGTCCAACCAAAAGGAAACCGGACAAGATAGCTGCCAGTGAGGAGCCTCAGGTGATCTCTAAGAAACGTCACTATGATACAGATGAGGTTCGTCAGTACATCATCAGGCAGCAAGAGGAGAGGAAGAAGAAGCAGAATGAAGAGAAGAAAGCACAAAAGGAGGCAACAGAACAGAAGAACAAAAGGCTACAAGAGCTCTACAGAAAGCAGAAGGAGGCTTTTACTAAAGTGAAGAATGTGCCTCCTCCTGAGCCTTCAGTAGCTAAACGGTTACAGGAAACCTATTCTAAACTATTGCTGGAACGTACGTTTTTAGAAGAGCCACCTCAGCTGCCTACGATGCAGGAAACACAGGTACAGCTGATTCACTGACTTCAGGGGCTGCAGTTCTTTGCAGGAATAGGTGGTCATATGTTCAGGAAGGTTGAGGTTTGTCCCAATCTGGTTATCAGTTAAGAACAAGGATACAAAGAAAACTGCAGACTTTGTTTAAAAATGCAGAGGTTTTGATACAGAACTTCTTTGCTAGTGGCTGCTTTTCAGCACAGCAAAAATGCTGAATGGAAATCATCTTTCTATTATGAACAGAAGCAGAGTTCAGGATATTAGTTAACAGCCTCTATAATTGCCTCTTAAGAACATTGTATGTATCGATCATACCATGGACTGAAGAGCTTTGTCTGAAGTTGCTTTCAGACAGACTTCATCAGCAGTATGTTAATCAGAAATTGAATATGAAAGAAGATTAATATATGGCAAAAGACTAATATCAATTTGAAGTGTTCAGCTGAAGTAGGTCAATATGTGAACAATTTTTTTTTTAATACATTCAGCTGAGACAAAACTGTAAATTTTGCGTGTTTTTAAGTCTGTGTGGTAGGAAAGATGTGATACTACACTGAGAAATGTAAGCCTTTTCCATTTTAAATAGACAGGACCTTCTAAACTCCTGCAGGCTTCCGAAAAATGCATTTTTCTGCTTGTTTTTGTTTCTAGCCCCGACCTGGTTATCAACCATCTGGGGAATCCGACAAAGAAAACAAGGCTCAAGAGCGTCCTCCTAGTGCATCTTCAAGTAGTGACATGTCGCTTTCAGAGCCTCAGCAGCCACTACTGAGGTGAGCCACTGTGGACCTTCTGAGAGAGGGGAAAATACTCTAGTTTTCATCTCTGAGAGGTGACAATAGACTAGGCTCTTTACGTTTGTATTCTAGTGAGAGTCATTACCTTTATGGTAACTGTAATTTTTCCTCACAGTAAAGAAGAAGCTGATGTATGAAAGCATGTGACAATGTTGGATTGTGGGTATTTAGTGAGTCTATAAATAAATAAACTGAATGATGGTTGCTGTTAAGCTTTTGCTGACATCAAAGGGATGTGCATTTCATATTGGGAGACTATATTTCCTCTGCCTTTGGGCAGGAGAAGTTGATCATATGAATATGTCAGTGGATTCTTCTTACTTGATTTGTTCTGTGTTTCTATTTATTCTGTTATCTAGGATTCAGACCTTTAGTTACCATCTCTGAAGTACCAAATCCCTCTGCTTCTACTTGGAACTAGCCTTTCTCTATTTCCTTTCATGTTGCTTTCCCCATTATTTTTTCAGTGTAAGTCAAGGTACCTAACTAAACAAATACAGGAAACAAAATCATAAAGTTTCTTGCATATCCTCAATATCCCTGTTGTGCAAGTCTGTCTTCACTTTTAATTACATAATGAATATCTGCTTCTTAAATATATACTTGCATCATTATTTTTGCCTTAACATGGTTAAATCCATGCTGATTTCATAAATTCAATGAGACCTGTTTGCTTTCTGGAAGAGTTGAAGGAAGCACTAGGAAGGCTGTGCAGTCCTGTGTATAGAAGATGCTGCTAAACCATATGGTAGTAAATAGTCTAACATCGTAAGGAAAAAATGGAAGTACTAAGTAGGAGAGATATGAGACTTAAAGGGCTGCATAAGTTACTTGGAGAGCTTCATAGTAAGCAGAGAAGTGGGGTTTTATGAGGGGCTTTCCTAGTGTTCAGAGTACGTGCAAATGATATTAGCAAAGGAGGGTCTCTGTAGAGCTCCTCTCATGCAAGCAGGAGCTATCTAGAAATAAAAACAAAAATATGTCTTACAGAACTTTAAATATCCTTGTTTTTCCAGTCCTCCTTTTCTCTAAGCATTCTTCATGCCTACCCTGAGTAACAGCTTTAGAGAAACATGGGATGGGTTTAACTGGAGGGAAAAGGCTGAAGTTAAGAAATTCAAGGGGGGGAAAAAGTTTCCTTTCTTTTGAAGTCAGGAAACTTTTGGAAAAGGCTTACTGCTAATGATGAAAACACTCAGCTTGTTACAACCCTAACACACATAGTACACCAGAAATGGCATTTCAGATTTGGAAGGTGCCATGTTGTTTGGGTTTTGTTCTTTTTTTTTTTTTTAATAGCATGCTGTAACTGTTTACTGCCCCACTCCCTACCCCTTGATTCTATCAAAAAGTATTTCTTCCTGAAAAATAAATCTGTGGCAATGATACTTTCATCTAAAACAGCAGTACTTGTGTATGTCATCAACTTAAATGTTGACTTTGCATTTCAGGAGCAATTTGATGGAGCCTCCATGGGTACAGCCAGACAGGTTGAGCCCAAGAGTCCAGCTCTCTCACCCGCAAACTCTCATGGGCTCAAATGGAGGCCCTTGCTCCCAGCGCTGGAGTCTGGAGCAGATGGACCTTTTGTCGAAGGAGTGTGATGCGATGTTGGCGGGCAGGAGGACTCATGCTGTACCTGTGGGATCGCTGACCTTGATGTCTCAGCCATACCTGAATTCACCCCCTGCGCAGCAAAATCTTGTAGTAAAACCTGCTACTAACCAATATAAGAGCAAATTAGATCGGATTGAAGCTTTGAAAGCTACAGCTGCTTCCCTTTCTAGCAGGATTGAAAGTGAAGCCAAAAAATTGGCTGGGGTTGGCATCAATTATGGTACCATGTGGAACCCAGAGCATGAGTTTATGCAACAGTACCAGGATGATGGGCGGTGGGCAAAGGCTGTGAGTCCTCCCGTGAGAGAGGAAAATGAAGGTCCTTTTTCAACTAGAATTCAGAAAATGTTGGGTACCTGTGTGTCTCATACAGCCTTTGATGACAACCTTCCTGGGGCAGGCAACCTTAGTGAATTTAAAAAGCTTCCTGAGACGATCAGGCCTCATACTGCTGCAGTCAGCCTTGGAATGAAGTCTCCCACTGCTAACAGGCATGAGGGGATACTGGGCCATTTATCAAAGAGACAGACTGACTCCCCAGGGCATGAAAACCAGGCCTACGCTGCAAACAAAGCTGTAATTCCCCAAGAGTCCAGCATCGACACCATCAGCGAAGGGCCTCTCTTGAGTGACGGAAGCCTCTCTGAAGAGGAAGGAGGCCAGCACAAGCAGTTGCCGCTGAAGATGCTGGACACATTAAAAGAGAAGGATTTCTGCATTCGGGAGAGGAATGCTTTTGAGCCCATAAAGGAGTTTCAGAAGGAAGCTGAGAAGTATTTGCCACTTTTCACTCAGACAAGTGGTGCAGACAGCAAGGGGCCATGGGAGGAACTGGCGACAGGAAGTCCCCACAGCGTCATCAACATCTTTGCGAAAAGTTACCAGCTTCATGAAAAAGGTAAAACTGGAAAAATTTCACAAAGCTCTTGAATTACTGTTTTCCCATTCTTACTATTCCTTACGCTTTATGCCGCACAGGTAGGGAATGCATTTAGATGTCTGAAACTTGCATCTGTGGGAGGCTCTTTCACATTACTTCTGGTTCTGTGCTATATATGATCATCTGTAATAATACATAGTTCCTGTTTCATTTAAGTCAGAAAGATTAAATTCCTGGTTTATGCAGCACTTGATGGCATAAACAGAAGTGCTTGCGTACATCCTGAGTTCTTGCTGGGCAAGAATAATTTATCTTTACTATATTGTTAGAAACACATAACTTCAGTGCAGTGGATGAATGATGTGGACTTCCCTTTTGCATCTTTGCTCAAATGAGATTTCATAATTTCTCAAAGAAATGCATCAGTTAAAACTCTGGTGACAGTACTTGATTTTGAGAAGGTAAGGTTTGAGTACCAGGAGAGAAGGTCTCTTGCTTAAACAAGCCCTTTTCAAGCGTTACTGTCTTAGGGCATGCTGTACAAGTGTGTCCTGGAGGATGTCTCATTTAATTTTCATTTTTTGTATGAACTTTTCATTTTATGAGTAATGTTTCTCTTGCCTTGAGTTACTCATTTTGAGGAGGAAGTTTTTTCTGACAAGTTGATTTTTATCTTGTGGTTTTTCTTGATTTGTTTTTTCCTTCATTTTGTTTCCCTTAAAGATGATTGCATTTGAATTTTCTGAAGATGGCTCTACCCTCAAGCACTGTACTCTTCAAGAATATTTTAGCTGGAGTGTGTTAGTGAAGTAGAGTATTCAATAATTTGCAAAAAGAAGATGACTCTGCTTGTTACGTTGTGTTAAAACTAACATGGGATGTCTTTGCAACTTGGGATCGGGAGCATTTTAATTCCTGCAGCTTTATTACCTGTTTGATGCACATTTGTATGTAGTATTTTTTTTTACTATTCTCTTCTTTCTCCACACATTAGTGTTTGATGAAAGGTTGAATGGAGGGTCTGCCCTTCTGCGCCCTTTACTCCCTGCCATGAGCCCTGCAGAGAGCGTGGTCTCTTACGAAGATGATTTTGCCTCATCGCAGGGAAGTAGCACTTTAACAGACAGGAAGATTGCACATGACCTCAGGTAATTTTGTGTTAGACTGTTTGTAAAAATCAAAATGCAGAATTAGACAGAAAATAGTTAATGCAAAATTTGTTTTGTGGCATGCTGGATTTCTTTCTGTCAGGCTGTATGGTAACACTAGTCAATGTGATGAGGTATTTCCTCAGCACCTTGCAGTTACATCAACAAGCATGGGTAAGAGGGAAAGATGAGAGTCATGTTCCAGTTTAATTTTTGTCCTTCTTTACTCAGGCAGGTAGCTTTTAGATAAGGTTCTAGTCCTTTGTAGTCAGGTGAAAGTTCTCCAACTAGTGTGGCTGCTCTAATGCTCAGTTGGTTAGTCTTTGTAATTTAGGAAAAAAAATATATTTGAAAGTGTTAAAATACCTTTAGTACTTCTGAATTCTGTAAAAAGCCTCTAATTGCTTTCAGTAAGGGTTCAGTAATGCTTAGTAATGGAAAAATTGTCTGTAAGTACTTCTAAAACTTTAGTTCAGACTAGAAATTGAAGATTGTAAATGCTAGACTCTTCATGTTAAGAACTGAATCATGTGGCTTCCTGAGTATCCCAAGATCCCTTTTTTGTAACAAGATGTAAATACATCTTTTGGGTACCTCGCAGAATGCTGCAAATACTGTGTTTATACTGGTGGTGCTTTACCTCAGAAGAAAGGAAGGCAAAACACACTTTGCTCACAGAAAATGTTGGCTGAAAAAAATGTTTTGTTTCTGATTAAACTTCTTGATATGTCTTCTGTTGGTATTATTTAGTATATGATGCATTACTCCCTTATTTGCAAATCTTTTGTAATGCTTTACTGAAAATCAGTCATATTTCTCTCAATTTGTTGGTGATATCTGTATGCCTAGAGGTTATCTGAACTGCAGTCATATTTGGAATCATTTTAAGGTTATTCAGGCCTGTGCTCAAATAACTCTTAAGAGTTAAGATCGGAGAGGATGATTGTTACCCATCTTTTACTGTTTTGCATTATCAAAGTATGTGTCAATATGTTCAATATGTCAAACTTCCTACTGTTTTAGCTGTCATAATTTTTAATCTCAGAATCGCTGCTTTTCGGGATGGGTAATTAGTGCAGTTTCAGCCATCTGCCTCTAATTTAAAGTGTGTTGGATTTCTTGTGCACTGCGTAATGCGAGGGTTGGAAGTCCTTAAATATGCACTGTCGATGTGCTCCTTTTTAGTGTTGTTGGCAGCAGTAATTCCAGCATTCAGGAAGAACTTCCAAGTCGGAAGTCTCCCCGTGAACCTCGATCTGTAGAGCTTGCTTCCCAGCATTCATCTGGACCACTGTCTGTAGCATCTTCTCGCTCATCTGCTTCCTCTAAAAAGAAGGGGAAAAAGGAAAGTAAGTGGAGTACTTGACTGTAGAGTTTGGTTGTTTTTTTTAAGGAGGTGTTAGTGGGTTTTTGTTATGAAAACTGCAGTCTTTCTACATACTCAGAAGCTAATCTAATACCGATAGGAGGATCAGGTTTTTTCCTTCAGTGATTAATTCCTATAATTCTTTTAGACTCTGATTATTCTCAGACCTTAAAATGAAGTAATCTGAAATTAAATAGGCAACAGGTTAATAACAGTATTGAAAATGTTTCCTTTCATAAACCAACCTTCTAACAAATTAATTAATTTTAATATTGTGTGAGAGCTATCCTCAGGTTCTGTAGTAAGGAAATTCCAATACACTACTGAGAAATCTGAGGTATGGCCACATTTATGGAGGTGATGCCAAGTTTGCCTGTATATGCTTCATCTTTGGATCACAGATAGGTTTTGTAGTGCACAAATTAATAAATACAGTTCTTCCTCCAGTAACTTGTACATGGCAAAATGATGAAAAAACCCGATAGTTGGTACATTCTGACTGTGTTAAGTCATGGATGACATAAGGGAAAGCTAGGTTTAAAGTAAGTAAAAGGTGTTAAGTCATGGATGACATAAGGGAAAGCTAGGTTTAAAGTAAGTAAAAGGATGAGAAAATAAGATTGGGCATTCCAGATTATCTCTCTTTATTTTTTTTTCAAATTTCTCTAGCTCACCTGAAGAAACCTGGGCTTTATAATAATTATCAGGAGTGTAGAGTCAAATTCTTTTCTTTAAATAAAGGGATAGTGTGAAATGAAAGCAGAGTGACAGCTTTGTTGACAGTGGACACAATATGCAGAAGAGTATTAAATCTCCTGCAGAAAGCTGCCAAATTTACATTTTTTGCTTGTTGAATTTAGAGACTTCTAACTCAAAGGCATCTTTAAGTGGGGGGGGAAGGTTCTTGATTGTTCAGGGACTCCTGATGTCTAAGATATTCATACTTAGAATACCACATGTAAACTTTTTGCAATGTTGTTGCTTCTTAGGGTTGAACTCCTTCAGTGGAAATTCTCACCACTGTCCTGTAGAAGAAGAAAAAATGATACCTGAATTAGAGTGGGGATCCCAACAGACAAAGTCGTCCTTATCAAGTAGCAGAATTTCTAGTAAAGATCATGAGCAGAACCCAGATACAGACAGCACATTAGAAAACTTGTCTGGACACTCCCTAATGAGGTACTGTGAACCTTATAAGACTGCAAATAAACTGAGCTTGTTAGTGTATGACATGTTATGAAAAATGACTGTGTCTTTAGATATGCAAAAGGGAAGTAACAGAAATGATCAAATGTTAATAAGATGGGCAGGCAGAAAACAAATTTTCCCCAGTATTTTAGATATGAAAGCCCAAAGTACATAGGAAAAAATTACAAAAAAAGTGATTCTTTCCCAAATGACCCTCTGTTTTTTTTTAAGGATTAACTGGCCAATATAAGTATCTGTTCAGGTTCAGACCTTAAATATTGATCTACAATTTTTGTTTTCCTTTTCTACAAATGTTCTGTAAGAAGCAGGAGGCAGGATAGCCAGTTGACCTGTGCAGTCAGTACGATCCACTGACATTTTTGGCTAGACTTGTGTTGAGCTTATTAACTCATAACCCTGTCCAGCTCTGTGAGTCGACTCTTTTTGAGAGATAAACTGATCCTCAGAAAAGTGTAGAAAAAGAGAAAAAAATACTACTTTTCTGTTGCACCTCTGTATGTCTAGCTATGAGGGCAGATTTTCTGCTGTTTGTGCAATGAAGATGGTTATGAAATACTCAGTTTTTGCTGCACTTTTTTCTAAAAAGAAACAAATAACATGAATGGCATCTCACTTGTTCCGTGTGTTTATCGAGCAGTTCTGAGGTGTTGACTTATTTGTGACTTTCACTGATAACCTGTAATGGGTTTGGAAGGTCCTGTGATGTCCTAAGTTGTGGCAAGTAAAGCAGAATGTCTTCCTAAGAGATTTAAGTGGCCATTGTTGGCTGAATAAAATTGTAATAGTAAGTTTAAGAAGCGTCTACCTCATCTTCTTTGTTTGGAAAGCAATGTCTTCAACTGTCTCTTAAGAAGAAGTGGTCCTGTAGTGTTTCACTGTTTAAGACAAGTTTTGTCCTTCAGGCATTTCACTGCATTATGGTGAAAGATATTGAGACTTCAGGCGGTGGCTTATCACATTCAGTTGCATCTGTATGCTGATAGTGTCCTGTTTACTTTTTAAAGATACTCTTCATGATATTCTGATAGCAAAATATTGTCCTTATTTCCTCTGAGTAAAGCAAAATTTCTTCAGTCAGACTCTCAAAACAGATGTGTAAATGCACAGGCAGGTGAGTTCATCCTCAAGTGCCAGGATACTAACAGGAGGCATTGAAACAGCTTGTCTGGCTGTGTAGAATGCATAGATACTATGTACTTTATTATTAATATATATTTTTATTTTTTGTTGGGTGATATCTAGGTTTATTACTCGGGGGGAAAAATATGCTCTAGATGTTCTAGAAACTTAACCCTAAACTGGCATTTAGGTACAAAACCCATCTTACGAGGCCATTTCTGTAAGACCAACTGGACCTCTGCAAACCATACAAGACATTTGTGTGGGTCTGTTTGGTCTGTTCTTCCATATAAATGGAAGAACTAGGTTATTGCTTTATTGTTTTATCAAATGACTTGACTTAGAGTAGTATTTACTCATTTCTTTTTTTTCCACTGTTAGTTACTCAGACAAGGGAAGATCCCAGAAGACGCCGACTTCTTCCCTATCTCCCAGTTCCCAAAAAATGTTGCAGTTTGATTCTATTGGCAATACATCAGAAAGAGTCAAGTCACCTGCTGGCTGTTCTGGAAGTACAGCATTAGGGCTGAAGCCTAATGCAACCTTCCCTGACCTGAGCCTGGGAACTAACAGGCCTGTAGCAGGAGCAGCCTCAACGAGTGGTGAGTTGCTTAGTTATAACCATAGAGAATTGATTAATTGATTGATTGATGTGCAGCACTGAAGTCTAGAGAGATTGACTGGTAAATCTTATTCTACAGGATGTATGCACTTTTCTCCTGCTGGTCTTCAGCATCGTTTATCAGCAGAATTGAACTACCTTAGTGCTATCGAGGAGTCTGTGCGACAGCTTTCAGATGTAGAACGAGTACGAGGCATATCACTTGCCCAGCAGGAGAGTGTTTCTTTGGCTCAAATTCTAAAGGTAATGGGAAAATAATTCATTGTCTTAACCTTCCTTTTTTTTAATATATATTTTGCAAGAAAATTAGTTACACTAGGGTGAGTTATGCTTTTGTTAGCCATGCAGAGAAATCATAATAAGCATGATGGAGCATCTCTGATGATAATCTATTTTTTAGAACTGATGTCTGCTTCTTACTTTAAGTGGACACCAAGGAAGTGGTAACTCTAGAATATGATTCATTAATATACTATTATCTAGAGTCACTGCTTTGGTTGTGTACTTCAGTAAAATAAAACTTGATTATTTACTGGGCTTGATGATGAGTTCCAGTGCCATGCAATGTAGTTGCATAGATCATTTGTCTTATTCTATGAAAAGGATAATTTTGGTTGAAATTTCCTTACGTTGACAAGATTCTTTTGTGTTGAATTAATTGGTCTCCTAAATCCTCTTTTCTTTCTCCACTGTGGTGGAAACATAGGGGGAATGAATGTGTATTGCATACTTCAAAAGGAAGAGCACCAGTTGGTAGTCTGAAAATTTTACTTTTGCAGAAGCACCACCAGTAGAGTAGATCTAGATCTTTCTGAGGTAGTTGCAGCCAGTGGCTAAGAAAAAAAACAACAACTCTTTGCATTTAACTTGCATGATTAAAACTTGTGTTCCTGACCTGTAGGCACAGCAGCAGCGTCATGAGCGGGACTTAGCTCTTTTGAAAATTAAGGCTGAACAAGAAGCTTTAGAAAGTCAGAGACAACTGGACGAGGCAAGGCAGAAGGCAGCTCAGGTAATGCTGCCCTTCAAAAAATGTGGAGTGTGTAAGAAGCAAAATGCTGTAAGTAAATCCATGCCTATGAGTATTCTTAACTTGAAGCTATGAACATACGGAAGTGGTGAAGGGTTTAATATAGCTGAAAAAAGCTTTTAGGTGCCAATTTCAACCTTTTTCTCCCCCCAGATTTTGTGAAATAAGACTGTAGTTGTTATAGCCAGCAAATTTTGAAGAGCTGAACTGGCTGTGTTTTCTGCACAGGTCCATGCAGAGTCACTGCAGCATCTGGTCCAGTCACGGCAGGAGGCTGTACCAGAGACTCCATGCAAGGCTGCAGCCAAGCAGGTGGAAGCTGATGCAGCTCACCAGATGCGTGAGGTGAGGCCCTGGCTGAAAGGCAAAAGCTGTGCTAATTTCAGTATTATTTTGAATACTTTTTTGCCTCTAGGTTGTTCTGTTTGGTGTCATTCTCAGTGCAACTTCTTCACCTTCATAACATGACAAATGATAGGACTTCAAAGGAGCTTTTCTGGCATCATTACTTAGAAGTCAGTGAGCAGCCTTAAATCCCTGTTTGCTATTCTTATGATCTTCCAGTTAATGAACTGTTACAAAGTTTGTTCTTCCAGGAAAGATCGATGATAGTGAACACAGCATCTTGAATTCGTAAGAGTTGTGTTCCATCAGGGATTGATCCTATGTCTGTTTCATATGCAAATTAAATTAGAAAAGTAGGAAAATTGCAGCTTTGCTTACTGCTGAAAGTAGGAGACCAACAAATAAAAAAAAAAGGAGGGAGGTGGATGTTCAGCAGAGATGTTCACTTGATATGAGATCGAAGTTTTCTTTTTTTTGAGTCTCTTCTCATTTTCTTGTGGTGTGAAGAATATTTATTAGTTTTCAGTTTTATATACCTGTTACCAATGTGTAGCAGCAACTTCACACAGAAGTGAGAAACATGTAACTAAATAATGCTTTTGCTTTCTGATAGTTGGGTGATCACAGTGACTATGCATTAGGGTTGTAGGAAGGAATGTAGAAAGGTGATTGATACGAATGTTAACTGTTTCTTCACAGCTTGGGCACATACTGGTGCTCAGGAAGGTTTTTATTATATAGGTAATGGGACTGCAGAATAATACCAGTGTACTTGTTCTGGGCTCTGCCAAATATGTGAAGTTGGAAAAAAAATTTGGATAAACAAGAATGTGTTAGGTTAGAGAAGCAAAAAAGGCACCTGAGATGCATGGAGTGGTTGTTGATAGGAGGTATATGAATATATATTTACATATGTGAATATGTATTTACAGAGTAGTATGAGGTTTTTGCAGCCAAGATTGGTAAGCACATCATTACAAAACATCTCAAAGCAGTCTTTCACATTTATTTCATAAATCAGTAAATAGCCTGTGAGAATTAATGTTTTCTCTTTCAGGCTAACAGGCTTGTTGTATTCCCCTGTTTTTTGTTGTACTCAGATGACAGAGTTAGCACGAACCCAAATCTCAGACACTGTCAGCACTTCGGCTGTTCCAGTCACCACCTTGTTCGACCACCAGCGGCAGCATCATTCGGAGTTTATGAAGCAACTGAGAGCCCGATCCGATACAACCAGGTTTTCTTTCCCCTAATGCTTCACATCTTGAGAAGAGGGAGATGAGATAGTTTGGTTTTACTTGAACTATTCTTCAGGAAAATTGTAAGAGGGTCGTATTGAGTGAGCATTCTTATGAGACCCCACCTGCACTACTGTGTTTAGCTCTGGGGCCTGCAACATAAGAAGGACATAGAACTGCTCGAGTGGCTCCAGAGGAGGGCCAGGAAGATGATAAAGGGTCTGGAGCACCTCTCCGCTCTGAGGTTGGGATGAGAGAGTTTGGGTTATTCAGCCTGGAGAAGAGAAGGCGCTGGGGACACCTTGTAGTGGCCTTTCAGTACTTAAAGGGAGCCTATAGCAAAGCTGTGAAGGGACTCTTTGCCAGAGTGTGTAGGGATGGGACAAGGGGTAAAGGTTTTAAACTGAAAGAGGGTAGATTTAAATTAGAAGAAATTAGGAAGAAATTCTGCACTGTGAGGATGGTGAGACATTGCAACAGGTTGCCCAGAAATGTTGTGGATTCCCCCTTCCTGGAAGTTCTCAAGGCAAGCCTGGATGGGGCTTTGAGCAACTGCATGATCTTTAATGTCTTTTTTGACCCAAACCATTATGTGATTCTGTATTTAATAAGAATAATTGAGATTCCATCTTTGTGCCCTGAAAAGTGTACCCTGAAGGTAAATTAACTGGTTATATGAAGCTCTGTATAAAAGAGTAGAAGAAGATGCTATAAGTGTTTTCTGGGATGATTTAACTAGTCTAAGCTTTAAGTGGTCTTCTCAGAAATTTTAACTGTTACTACTTCTAGTAAACTGATGGAAGTTTGTGAAAAGTGTCTTATTCTTTGTGTTAAGACAACACAGATTTACACAAAGTGCTTCTCTCTTCCAGGAAATGCGAGTCTGCTGCCATGTCACAAGGTAAAGAGGAGAGAGGTGGCTCCAAACAGACATATTCACCAATGTTTGATAGTTATTCAGAGTCCTCAAGATCAAAGGTTCATGATCAGAGGTAAGAAGAGTTTAGATTATACAGGGGCTTTTTGCTATAAATAAGAACTGAAGTACAAAGGAATATGGAGTTATTTCCTTCAATATTTTTTAGGAAAGAGGAAAAGTCAGTGTTAAGCCTTCAACAGATAAACCTGTCTTATATTCCAGAATTTGCTTTGTCTTTAATTAAAAAAGTTCTGCTACACTATGGTCTGCAACTTAATAGTATATGGTGTGTTTAGATCTTCAGTTTCGAATTTGCTGTATTTGTTCTAATTGAATGCTTTTCTCTTTCCTGACTTGAGAATAATTGAATTCATATTTGCTTTCTCATTCAGTTGAATTAACAAAACTCTAGCAAGCATGTGAAGGGAGGTAGTTATACACCTCTGTTCAGCTCCTGTGAAACTGTATCAGGAATACAGTGTCCAGTTTTGGGCTCCTCAGTAGAGAAGACATTAACATACTGCTGCAAGTCTACATGTGAACCACCAACATGGTTAGGAGCCTGGAGTATGTGATGTAAAAGAGAATTCTCTGAAGGAACTGAGATAACGTAGAATAGAGAAGGATAAGGGGACAGGGATCTAGTTGCAGTATCCTAAAGGTGGGTTGTTAGGGAACAGGAGGCTAGATTTTCCTTGGAGGTGCACAGTACAATGACAAAAGGCAATGGTGACATTTCAGAAAGGGGAAAATTTTTTTGGGGGTGGGGTGGGGGAAGTGTTCTCTCTGAGAGTGGTCAAATGCTGGAATGGGGGTGTAGGGAGGTTGTGGGAATGAATCTCTGTCCTTGCAGATGTTCAGAACTTGCATGCGACCTTGACATTGGTTGGGTGAAATACCTTGAGAAACTGTTGAGCTGAGGTGATCTTGATTTCTGTGCTGTGGCCAATTTGCGTACATCTGTTGCATCACCGTTGTACCCTAAAGTGCCTTCAAGTCTCTGTTTTTCCGAGCTTTTTTCCCTGTCCTAATTATTTGCATTTTGTGCCCTTCTCATGTTGCTCTGTATCTTTTTGAAGTGGACTAGAATACAGGCTGGAGCATATCTTCTTAAGATCCAGTGCAGGGACCTGTAGAACTGCTTTTATATCCTGTTCTCTGTGTATCTGGACTTTTTGTTATGGGCTATTGTTTTCACTGCTGCTTGAGATTTTATGTTACGTGCCTGGGGTGTTGCTTGCCTAAGATTTAGATTTGAACCATTTTCTTGTGTTACTAATTCATTATCTTGCCTGCCCTACCGAATTTAGCTTTTTATTTCTAGTTCACTTGCCTGATCTAGTTAGGTTTCATAAAGTTTCTCATGGTCCTTCTCTGATCTTGACCAATTGCAATAAATTTGTCCTCTGTAGTTCTAATATAAAACAGTATCACTGTCTCACTCATCCTTTTAATAACTGTAAGGAGAGATGCTTGCAATGGTTTATCATCGGTACTCGTTGCCAGGTAGAGGGTGTGCATACCTGCAAACCATTCTAAGGTAGAATAAAAATAAGTTCTGCTGTCGGTCAGTAGTTTGATGAAGCTTGGAATTATAAAATGCAGCTTCATTACTTTAAAAACAAAACCAAACCTTCTGCATGTGGTTTATTGCTGGTCATGATATGTAAGTACAGTAGTAAAGTAATACAAATATTTTGAAATGTGCAAAATAGGTTGTTTTTTTAAAGAAATTATCCCTTGATAACACAGTAGTACCAGCAGCCGCCAGGAGAGTCCTTCAGTTCCATCTTCTAAGGAGAAAGAGAAAAAACTTTCCCGTCGTGAAAAGATAAGCAGCAGTATTGAAGAGCAGGCTCATACTGGTGTGGATGATTCCTTGCCGAGCGATAGCATTTTGTCACTGCCAGACGAGAAAGGTTAGTTGTTTGTTTGCGTGGAATTAATCTGAAGGTGGTGAAGGGGGAGGGAGGTGCTATTTCGGAATTACTTTCTGAAATAAATGAGGGGATAATGTGTGAAGAAAGCTGAGCCCTAGGTGAACTGGTAGCCTCTTAAGAGGTAACTGTGAGATGGGAATCTTTGAGGTTTTGCACATCAGAGTGATGGAGTCTGTGGGCCTTCTGCTGTGCCAGCTGTAGCCAGGTGTTCCCCTGCTGAACGTGTGTACAGAAGTCTGTTAGGTCTTCTAAAGCTAGATTGCAGTGTTTCCTGATGCCCCTCAAAGTCATTCCTTTCTAAACATCTATTTTTCTACACTAAAGTAGTTAGCTCTCTGTCTTTCCTGCCCCTCTAACTTTATTGAGATGAGACAGAGTAAAACTGTCTTAGCAGTACATACCTGAGCAATTACTTCCCTGATTTCTCCCTCAGATTCCGTCTCTGTTGCAACAGAGTATTCCCTGAAATTTGATGAGTCCATGACAGAGGATGAGATAGAGGAAAAGTCTTTTCGGTCTTTGCTGCCCTCTGAGAGTCATCGCAGAAATAATCTGGAGAAGAAACGGGGTAACCGTGATGATTCTGATGAGGAAGTCTCCCCAGAAAAAACGGCTCTGTCATCTATCAAGGTAGGTCAAGCAACCAAAGTTAAAGCAGATTAACTGAATGAAAATGGTTGAGCTTAATAGCTTCAAGTGAGACATTCTTAAGTTGTGTTTACAAACTTGAGATTTCTTTTCCTTCCTATGATTCTTTGAGCATCTCAAAGTACAGAGTTGTATGAATCATGCTGTATGTCACTGTCGTAAAAGTGCAGTGACTTGACTTACAGAACAGTTCATCCAAGCCTCTACCTGTTCCCCTGTGGCTTTGGAGGAGTAACCTTTTGAGGTAGGTTATAAAAGCCCAGAGGACTAAGTCTTCCTGCTATGCCTACATAGAGCTAGAAAGGACAGGATGATGCCTCATCCCTTGGAGCCAAGAGGGAACTTCTTAAAACTGTCACACAACCCAAGGCAGAAAAAGTTGATCTGCATAAATATTAGAGAAACATCAGCTTCCCTTCTTACATGGGATTTTCAAAGAATCATTCTGTCTGGAAGAGACCTTCAAGATCATCAAGTCCAGCCTTTTTCCTAGCCCTGTCAAAACCAGTAAACCATGTCCCTAAGCACAACATCTACCTGTCTCTTAAACACCTCCAGAGATGGTGACTCCACCACCTCCGTGGACAGGCTATTCCAGTGCCTGACATCCTTTCAGTAAAGAAGTGGGTGTGCGTGTGTGTTACACGCGAATACTTTGAAAAAAGCTTTGAAACTTCTGGATTATCAAATCACAGCAAATTTATCTTTGTTTCCAGGAGCTAAGCATGCCATTCTCAGGCGGTCAAGATAGTTTCTCTAAATTTACCATGGAGATGGTACGACAGTACATGAAAGAGGAGGAAATGCGAGCAGCACATCAGTCCTCACTCCTTCGGCTCCGGGAGAAGGCTCTGAAAGAGAAGACCAAGGCTGAATTAGCTTGGCTGGAACACCAGAAGAAGTAAGACAGCTCTGACTGTTCACTCTTGCTGACTGAACACTTTCTTGTACTTTACTTGAATTTTTGTGTATGATTATGCTTCCACCACCCCCCTCCCTTATGGAGTATCAGTGGTTGAACTAATCTTCTGACATCAATAATCTATACAAATATTATTGTTACTTGGAAAGAAAGAACCTGGAATTTGTCACTTTAAGTACCTAGTGATACCACTAACCAGTGGTGGCCAGATTTAATCAGTAGTACTTTCCCATAGTCACTGTTGGTATGAGAGCCCCATTGCTCACTGGACATTTTCATCCAATTTGTCATTGTGGGTTTGACAACAATTTGTCAGGTAGTGACCCAAGTGTCCTTCCTTTTGTCTTTCTCAAATGGTGATCATGCTACCTCCACAGAGCTTTTGCCCATATGGGCAAGATCTCGCATTACCTGCACTGGCCTTTTAATTGTACATGTTTTTGACAAAACAGTACAAAATATTCTCTTATAGAGCATGCAAGTGATTAAGTACAAGCATATACTCTTCTGCACATTAGAAATTTTTTTTTGCTTTAAAGAGCAAAAGGCTTGTTGTTGTGCACTTTCTTCTTATTTAATCTTTCCTTTGGATCTGTTTGCAGGCATTTGCGAGACAAGGGAGAGGATGATAAGATGCCTCCTATTCGAAAGAGGCAGCGTGGTTTGCTGCTGAGATTACAGCAGGAAAAGGTAACTGATGCCCTCTAGGAAAATCCTGTGGAAACCCTTGTGTAGCCATTAAATGTTCAGATGCTGTAAAAGCTCAGAATTGAGAAAACAGGTTTTTGGATAGGCAGTATTTTGTACCAGTAACTTTTATTTGCATTTCAGCAGTGTTTAACACATTGTGTGAAAGGGTCCTTCTGTATCAGTAATCTCACTGGTTGAGTCCTAGATGTATTAACTGATCTTGTGTTCTTTGCTGCTGAAGTTGCAGGCTAATTACTTCACCATGTAATTTAAATCATTTTAAACCCATGGCTGTGGCAGCTTTAGAGTGTGTTCTTGTGAGCTGTCTGTCACTGTTTTTAATGCTTAATATTTTATACCTAAAAGGCAGAAATTAAGCGTCTTCAAGAGGCTAACAAGGCTGCTCGAAAGGAGAGGCAACTAATCCTTAAACAGCAGGAAGAGATAGAACGAATCCGTCAAACTACAATAAAACTGCAGGAAAAATTAAAGTCTGCAGGAGAAAACAAGCTGGTAAGTGCTCAGTACAGAAACTAGAGTCTTCTTGCTTTGGCCACACAGCTGGTATTTGACTTCAGTGTTTATAGGAATGGTGAGTTACTGGATTGGACAAGTCACTTGGAAGTTTTGTCTGCCTCAAACAGTCTCACCCTCTTTCTCTGCAATTTTATGGTTGATTTCTTTAAACCATTGTTTAAGGAGATGCATTTAGAGAAATCATAAAATGTTTTGCTTTGACTGAGTAGTAGATGGTGTTTTGTAATTCTCAAGCTTAACTAATGACTTTGGGAGTACCATTTTTTTGATGCTTATATCTCTTGGGCTCTGATTTTGATAGATAATTTGTCAGACCCCAAATAGTAAATGTAAGTGCTAAACCCAAAACTTGATGCTTTCTGTGTGTTAGTGTCATCACAGAATCACAGACTGGTGGGAGTTCGAAGGGACCTCTGGAGATCATCTCATCCAACCCCCCCGCTCCAGCAGGGTCACCAGAGCAAGGTGCCCAGCATCTCATTGTCTAGGCAGGTTTGGAATCTCTTCAGAGAAGAGACTACACCAGCTCTCTGGGCAGCCTTTTCCAGGCTCTGACAACCTCACAGGAAAGTTTTTCCTTGTGTTCAGATGGAAATTCCTGTGTTCCAGTTTGTGCCTATGGCCCCATGTCCTGTTGCTGGGCACCACTGATGAGAGTTTGGCCCCATCCTGTTGACCTTTGGGCTTTGATAAGCATTGATCAGATCCCCTTTTCAGTCTACTTCATTCTAAATGCCCCCAGGGCTCTCAGCCTTTCATCATCACAGAAATGCTCCAGTCATTACACTCAGTTTCTTGCGTCTGCTTTACAAGATTGCAAGACAGGCTTTTGGTAACTGTCTGCTTCCCTTAAAATTTTGAGGAGACACAAGTTTAATAGTAAAGGATTGGTAATTGAATTCTTGAGAGGTTTTATTGTTCTAGATACAGTTAGGGGAGAACTTAAATTATGGGAAAAAAGGATGTACTAAAAAACTTTGTGTCAGAAATTGTGGGAAAATGAAGTTAAATCTGCAGGTGGATGGACTTACCTGAAGTAGCACTTGATGTAATCCAGCAGAGGTGAGCTAATTTAACACAATTCTTAAAGAGATTATAAAATAACTTTCTTACTTTTACCACTGCTTCCTTTTTTTTCTCTCAACTGCAGGAACTTCACAGTGAGGATGACATCAAGCAGAGCAATGGCTCTAGCCCACTTCCAACTGATGCAGAAACACGCAGCCCTTCCCCAATCTCAATCTCCAGCAGTGAGACTAGTAGCATTATGCAGAAACTTAAAAAAATGCGGAGCAGAATGGATGAAAAGTAACTATTTTTTTTTTTTCTTATGCAGAAGTTTACTATTTTAATAGAACAAGTTGGTTTGGCCAGTATCTACACTAAAAATCAGAGGTACTGATGCCACATGCACTTTGATGTCAGCTGCTTGGAAGCATTAATACAATTATATTCAACTTACGATATAGTATTTTAAAGGCTACAATTTTTACATGAATGCTGAGATTCAGAAATTGTTATCTGTCAGACTGCATGGCCATGGTTTTATTTTAGAAGGTTGTTTTTAGCATTCTTTGTACTTGATAGAGTTGGTAAAAAGCATATGAGTTTAAGATATTTTGATTGTACATACAAGGAGCTAGGACAAGCTCCAAACTTGATGGTACATCCTGTCAAGAGTTCCTATTGTGAGAAGAGACCCAAAGTCAAATGGTCAAAACGGTGCTGTTATTTTGTATCTCCCATTTTATTTTTAAGGGGAAAAAAATTTAGGGAATGAGACTCTGGAATTGCAGTACCAATTTTTATCTTGAACTAAAGTATAAATAGCAATCATCTTATGCAAAAGGTAATAGACGAGTTTGAGACTGGCACACAAAAAGCCATTGATCTTGTCAGGCATGTGATTTCTGACATATCCAGCTAGCAAATTTCAATTCTAATTCCATTAAAATCAGATAGGGATGAATTCTGCAATATTTTCTTAATTAATGGAGGTAGTAAGTGTGTGACTGAGAAGACAGGCCATTAATAAGACCTTTATTTTCCTCTGATGTGGTCCACAGGTTGGAAGAAAATTGAAAATGGTTGTTAGACTTCAGAAGAAATAATGAAGTATAGGTGCAGTTCCTGGATCTGAAACCCAGGACTGAATCTGTTGATTTCAGCCGTTAAATTATTTTGAATTAAAAATGTCTGCATTTTTCAATATAGGGAATGACTTTGTCTGCACTAAACACCCCAAATGCTTTACCAGCATGTGCTCATTAGTTTGAAGCCTTAAATTCTTAAATTTGAGACTAATCTATTAAAAGTTTGGCCTCTGCCAGTTACTGCAAGACATAGTCTTTGCTTAAATCATTTTTCTTTTTAAGCTTAGAACCAAGGTAGCGCACTATATTTTAGTTCCTGTGGTGACCTTTGTAATGTTTTTTTATCCTGATACTCCTAACACAGCTGGATAAACCATTAAAAAGCAAGCACTGCCATTTGTACAGGCAAGCTGTTGGGGACTCCTCAGCACCCTGTTTGCTTGTAATCATTTGAGAATCACATTTCCAATGCTTGCATGTATTTTGTATGTGATGAAGATAACAGCCAGTAGCAGTAGGTGAGGATTAGGTGTAAACAGGAAAAAAAACCCAAAATATATTTAGTTACATGTTTTTCATGTTCTAGTCTGGATCGATTGATATTTTATTGAGAGTCTTCTGGAAGGATCTGGTAAACTGAACAGCCAAAATCATACATGTTTTCAAGTTTCTGAAATGATGTATTTCCAACACTAAACTCCTGGCATTCCAAGTCGTGTGGAAACCACCCCATCGTTAATAGCAGCAAACCCTTTCTCAAAGAATGTTTTGGGCTTAAGATGGGAGATTGGAAGAGGATGTGCTCCGTAGGCCACGTTGAGTTTTAGGGTTTTGAGAAGATAAGATTTTTTTTTCTTCTGATCCTATTGCTTTTATTAAAAAGAGGTTCTTTATCTTATTTTTTTTCCACATGAACATTTCAGATGGTGATACAGAACCAGGTTATGGCATAGGAATTTTGAGATATGGTATTAATAGAGTATTAACACTGTCAGAGATGACAAATACTGTTTATATTCAAGACTTGGTTTGCCACTTTTTAAATCAAATTATAGTTTTAACAATACTGTCTTTTAAGTCTTTTTTCAATGTACCTTCATTTCTAAGCAACTCTTACGATGGCAGAAAAGAATGACATGCTAATGAGTAATTTTTCTTGCTGTTACAAGGGATAGCAGTAGATGCAAAGTGTTTTCTACCCTTAAATGTATTTTATCTGTCCGTCCAAAATACTGCTTACCTGGAGAACACTTTTCAAAAGGCATATATCAGGATTTGAGATGAAACTATTGCTTTTAGGCAGAACAAGTGGAAGTTGTGTGTGATGTAACACATGTGGTCATGCAGTTTTGTTTTTCTGGATTTGTCTTGGATTGCTATATATGTTCAAAGGAAGTAGCATTTTGTGCAAACTTAAATGATTCTCTAGAACTTGATCTTCCTAATCGTACAGCGTTTGCACACCTTTTGCTGCAGGTGTATTGATAGTGATAGCAGCGCTTGTTGGTCGAAAATCTGTGCTGACTTGGTATCTTTTTTCTTTTTTTTTTTTAATGTCCTTATTTGTAAAACACATAAGGATAATATTAAACATTTAGAGTAAGATACTTGGTTTGAGGTGTAATGATAGGGAGCTGCCATTTGAAGGAGATCAATCAGGTCAAGAGATAAGGCAACAGGAAAGAAGCTGAACGATAAGTAAAGTCAAAGGAAGTAGAGAAAGGAATTTGGAAAACTGCTGTGCTGGATTTGCTGTGCTCCACAGCAAGGTGGAAATACTTTGGCTTCCTTACTTATGAGGCAGCTTTAATATTTCTCTTCTGCTAAGAGGAGAATGAAAGAATAGCTCTGATTTAATTTTAATTGGTGAGTCTCTGTAGCCTGCATGTGAACAGGAGCATGCTCTGTCAAAGAGAGTCAACCACTTTCCCCTTGCTTTCCTTGCATATGCAACTCTAATGATAATTCTAATGATAATCTGTGCAGTAGAAGAATGGATTAAGTGCTTATTTTATTTTGCTTTTCTTTAATACACTTCTTAGCTCGCATTGTAGTTGATAGAGCTATGGGGAGCATGGCTTTTTTTTCTATAAATATGATAATTCATTAGGAATTAGCTTAAAATGGTAATTCATTAGGAAATACCATTTTAAGCACAGCTGAAAGTTTACATTGTTTTTTGGTTTGGGGTTTTTTTAAACAATAGTAATTATCATTCTGCAGTTAGTACTTCGAATGAAAGAGGCAATACATGAGTATTCTGAGACCAAGTCTGCACTTTGTTGCAAAAAAAAAAACAACCAAACAAACAAAAAATACACCAACAAAATAGCAGCTACAGATTGAATTACAGGTATATCTCAGTCTTTTCCTGAAATTGCTCATGCTTTAAAAATACATTATTTAATCTCTTTTTTTGGTTTTGCCTTTTCACTGCTGCTTACCTTTGGAGAAGTAATTTATCCTGAGGTTTTGCCAGGTGAATGAAAATGCGTTACAGTTTCAGATGAGCAGAGTTGTTTATATCACAAAACCAGCATGCTGTTTAATGCTAATGTCAATCTTCTGACAGGTAGAATAGTAGGACTTGCAAAAAGATCAGGTTGAGCTATGTTAACTTGTATATGTGGACGTCTGCACCAAAGTAATAAAACTCTTTCCAAAACTGGAAGAAAATTACAGCAGTGTGACAGTAGCTTGCCTTAAATTGCCAGAAAATGAAGAGTTACAAGTGTGTTACCTTCTGCATAACAGTGTATAGTTTTTCTACTTCATCTGTTGGGTAATAACTATACAATGTTAAATGCAATTAATTTTAAAGTTCTTTGCTAGATGCTATCCTTTTCTCGTTCTTTCTGTCTTTTTTTGCTATCTTAGTTTTAAACTCTTCCTCCTTATTTTGTAGACACTGCTCTCCTGTTCACTACTTCTTCTCTGTCTTTACGTCTCACCACTGGGCTTCTCTCAGTGTCTGTTTTCCCAACCTCCACCCCAAATTCCAGCTGTATATCTACAACCAATTGGTCAGGTAACTGTATCTTTCTCAAGTGATAGACTCTTTGATAGAGCATGCTCTGTTCAGTCATAGAAAGTCAAGAGGTTCTTCATCAGTGAAATGTTTTTGATACTTTCCTTACTGTTTCCAGGTCTTTATTAATGACAGACAGTGGGATTGGGCACACCCTCAGCAGGTTTGTGGAGAAAACCAAGCTGAGTGGTGCAGTTAATTCATTCAAGGAATGGGATGCCACCCAGAGGGTCCCTGACAGGCTTGAGGAGTGAGCCAGTGTGAACCTAGTGAAGTTCAGCAAGACCCGAGTGAAGGTCCTGCACCTGGGCCAGGGCAATCCCCTGTATCCATATAGTCTGAGGAGTAGATTGAGAGCATATGAATGGCTTGAGAGCAGCCCATCAGATAAGAACTTGGGAATGCTGGTGGACAAAAAATTGGATATGTGCTGGCAATGTGAGCTCACAGCCTAGAAAACCCAACTATATCCTGGGCTGCATCAAAAGCAATGTGGCCAGTAGGCTGAGGGAGGGGATTCTGCCTCTAACAAAACCTCACCTGCAGTGCTGCGTCCAGCTCTGAAGTTCCCTAGAATGAGAAAGACGTGGACCTGTTGGAGTGGGTCCAGAGGAGGCCACAAAAATGACCCAAGGGCTGGAATGGCTCTACTATGAAAACAGCCCGAGAGAGTTGGGGTTTTTCAACCTGGAGAAGGCTCTGAGAAGACTTTATTGTAGCTTTTCAATATATAAAGTGGGCTTATAAGAAAAATGCAGAGAGGCATTTTATCAGGGCCTGTAGCAGTTGGACAAGGGATAATGATTTTAGACTAAGAGATCTAGATTAAGGAATCTAGAATAAGGAGATCTAGATAAGGAAGACATTTTTTAGAATGAGGTTGATGAGATGCTGGCCCAGGTTGCCCAAAGAAGTTGTGGATGCCTCATCCATGCAAGTGCTCAAGGCCAGATTGGACGGGGATTTGAGCAACCCGATCAAGTTGAAGATGAATGTCCCTGCAGGGCTGTTGGACTAGATGATCTGTAAGGTCCCTTCCAATGCAAACCAATTATGATTGTAATCTATTATTCCTACTGTGTTAGAGTGGCAGACAGACAGTTCACTTTGCTCTCACTGCCTGGTCATTACTTCAGAATAGCTGATGAAACTGTCTAGTTTGGGCTTAGTCGGTACCTTGGATATAAATTTACAAGTACAGGTTAGAGCAGCAGGTTAATGCTTTCAGGTTAACATTTGAAATGCATGGATAAAATGTATAATTTTAACAACAGAGAGGTAGGTAGATTTTGAAATCATGCTGGTGTAATCTCAGTGCTGCTGCTTCCTCTCTGCACCCCCAGATTTCCAGCTTTGGAGATGCCATATGTGGTTTGCTTTTTCTTCTTTTTTTTTTCTTTTTTTTTCTTTCTTTTTTTTCCTGTGAAGGTTCCCCTGCTTTTGAGGATCAGTGCGTACCCTTGGTGTTGCAACTGGAACCCTCTAGACTGTATTAAATATTAAGGCAGTGTGCATTCTACCTTGTGGCTCTTACCTTTTAAACCCCAGGGTTATAAAAGGATCTTCATCTTTAGCCATGCTGCTTTAATCTTCCTCCTCCTGAAGACTGAATGTTAGAACCCTCTTCTCTCCCATCACTTCTTTTGACTTACCTTTCTTACAAAGTAGTCTTTCTGTGGTGATTGGTTTCATGGTCATTTAGTTAATTCTCCTTCTGTTTGTGGTCTTCTGGGTTAATCTATTTGACATCTGCTTTCATGGATGCTTTTGCATCCATTTCTTTCAGCCTTTCTTTTCAGTTTTATTTCAACTGGACTTACCTCCCTCAAGATCCAGTAAACTGTGACAATGTCGACATTCTGATGAAATCAAACAGTGGGTGAAAGAAGAAGAAAAAATTTCCTTTTGCATTGAGATCATTGTAATAATGACCTCCATGCTGAGTTCCAAATACATGATCTGCCAGATTAATTGAAACTGATGTGTATGTGAAAGAAAGAGATGATAAATCTGTTAGTGCTGGTGAAAGATGAGTGTGACTGTCCTATTGCTGCTAGTGGTCTAGATTCTTTATGATATTACTTTGCCAGTTTTGCCTAAAAGTAGATGATGTTTGATGTTTGTCTATAGAAAGTAATAAAGTAATGCACAAAACCATAACATCTGTTGTCTTGAAGGTGGCAGATGTTCAGAGACTGATGTGCTTCTATTTTTCTCCTGCTTTGACCATAGGAAATAAGATTGTGGGCATATCTTACTGGCTTCTGAAACTTTTATCTTTGCTTTGTAACTCGTCCACCTTCTCCAAATCTGTGTTAGAGAAGGACTTACCTGCATCTTAACCTTTCTGATCAACTGCCAGCTCACTTTTCCAGGAATAAGAAGGAACACTAAGTGAGCAAACAAGAAATGTCCCTTAGTAGGCGAGACCTGCAGATCAGCCAATTAGTTAGCCTCTCCAGTCTTTGTAAATAAAAGGGTCTTTTTGAAACATGAGAAATTAAAAAGAACAAATGAAATTATTATCTGCTTTGCAGCTTAAAAACTTTGATGTTAAGTGTTCAGGATGGCTTGAAAATGACAAAGTATACAGGCATTTGCAAAGCAAACTCTCCCAAGTCTTTGAAGACTGTCCTTTTAGGCACCACACCTTTTGTACCAATGGCAAACTCTCGCACTGTCTGGCAAACTATATTTTCTAGAGGCATTCTCTGACATCTTAAAAATTTCAGTGTTGGAGATGTATGGATTGATACACTCTTCTCTAGACTTGGCATGTCAGAGGAAGTGTATGCAATTGATGATGAACTTGCTTCCATTTGCTACCTTAAAAGTTAAATGGTGTGGTCTTGGTTACTTCAGTGTTTAGAAGGAAGACTAGAGATGCTGTTGTTCAAGAGCTAGCAGTGAGAACTGCTATATGCACACAAGCTTCTTCATACCTGTGAAGTTCTAAGAATCCTCATTTCTAAGGCTTTGTGGATCACCTCAGAAACCTTGGTCCAAAAATAAATATTTCAACATGAGCTTTACTTTTTATTTATTTTTAAGCTAGGAGCCAGATATGTTAGTAGCTGGGACAAGACAGTCATGCATCCTTATTCTCCTGATGCTGTCAGCTCAAAATTGCTATTCCAAGTGTGGCAGTCCATAGAGATGATGCATTAAGGGAGAAGGATAAAAGCTCCAGTAATTCGGAACTATGAATACAGAATCACCTTCTGTTATAACTATGTATTTGGAAAGAACTGTGGGGCAACTGGGGTTACATTTTTTCTGTCACTGGTATTGGCAAAAAGAAAGGTTCATTTTTCAAACAATCGCTGCTTTCTTGAGGGTTCCAGTTTAATACCACAGGTACTTTTCATGTGCTGAAACTGGGCACTTACCCTGTTCATTTTAGTGAATAATTAAGACTTTTAATGATTTTTAACATCTTTGAAGTGTAAGCAGTGTGCTTACAGTATGTTGTAGACTTTACTTACTGCAAAGAAAAGAGCTTCTTGTCTACTTGTACTTTTTTTTTCAGCAGCACATCGGAAGTCTAGGAGGTGGTAGTTAATGTGGATGTTATCCTAGAAAACCCTTTCAATAGTTATAATTCTGGGAATTGTGGCGATAGAGCATCTGGGTATTGGGACCTTTGAGTGTGGTTGGCTGTTTTCCCATTGTCTTTTGCTGTGTCTGTTAGGTTCCTAACTAAGCGAGAACAGAAGCTGATGCAGCGTCGACAACACGCTGAAGAATTGTTGGAGTGGAAACGCCGCCTGGATGCAGAGGAGGCAGAAATACGGCAGATAGAAAAGCAGGCTCTAGCTGCCTGGGACAAAGAGCTGCTCAAAACCAAAATAGCCAAGAAGGACCTGGGGGATCAGAGAACCGAGCCCAAAGGTAATAGGAAGAGGGGGGAAGTGATGCAACTGACAAGAGTAAAACATAATTTGACACGGCGATTGCTTAGGTTTGCTCTTTCTTCCTTTTATTAAGGTTTTGATAGCAGCTCCTCTTTTCTAGACACTCTTAGAATCTCTTTCTGCACTCTTTACTGCCTTCAATTCTCTTGGTATTTTAGCCCTATTTTACACCTCAGTTAAATGTGTACTCCTATTTTAGTGTATATCTTCTCAAGTGAACAGTGCAGCATAGGCTCATCAGACATTTCTGCATACAATTCAAACTGTATTTCTGTCTTTAAAAGCAAAAATGCTGCATGATTTTTGCCGATTGTCTTCTGAACTTAGTCCATTAAAACAATTTTCCCCCGCAGTGTGCTGTTTGAGAGTCTCTCCTGTTAGCCTTGTTACTGTTGGTGAGATTGGCTTTTATCAGGGGATGCTTTCCCCTTGTCTTGTGTTTTCAAAAAAAATGACAAAGCAGTTGTTTCTTCCCTCTGTTGTTAATGCAGTATAATTGTTTGAGACCTCCACCTGTGCCAAAGTGTGCTAGCTTATAATTAATTATAAATTACACCCTTTTGAGGAAAAATAAATCCCCAGATGTTAGGAGCTACAGCTTTATGGTTCTGGCTTAAGTGGACTGAAGCACAGAGAACTGGGTCACAGTGAAAGAAAATAATGAAACTTCAGGGGTTGTTCTAGAAACAATAATTTTTCCTTATTTCCCCACTTTGCTGAAAGCAGGCAGCATGTCCTTGGACTGTGCAAAGGGAATTCAGAATTATGCCCTATTACACTTGTTACTGAAAACAGTCATGTGGATTTTAGGCATTGTAAGACATTTTAAAGATGATATGTGTGTGAGTCAGTAAATTCCAATGAACACAAGTTCAGCATGAATGCTGAATTGTCCTCAACAGATGAGAAAATCCACTTGTAGATACAATTAATAGAAAACCGGTAAGCACTGGAGCACAGCCCTGCTTCAGAAGTTGTTCTTCTCCCCAGCCTTTGCTCAACTATTGAATAGTTCCCCATGGCTGCCTCAGTAATGCTGCGACTTCTGCGGAATTTAGTAAACAGGAATATTGACAAACCTAACTTATTATTTTACTTGTTGCCAGTTGAGACTCATGATGAAATCACAACATTAAAATGTTTTCTGCGACTACTGTAAAGGAAGCAATCAATTCTAAATTCAAGATCTGGCTTGCAGATTATATGCTCTTCCATGACTTCTTCAGACTAATAGTGACTCTTGCTGGTGTATGGTCAACTGGAAGGACAGGTTTCCCTAATAATCTTTTGGAGGGTGTAGCTTGGAAAATGTTAGAATATCCTGAAAACCTCTTTATTTTGGATATTCAGCATTCACTAAGAACATTTGGCAGTCTTAAATCACAGGTCTCTGGTAAACACGTTTGTTCTTGCTAAGTATTCCACCCTGAGTGCCTGGGTGAGTGAAGTCACACTGACTGATAAGGCGTGTATCGGTAGCAGTTACCACTTTATATGCGGGCAACAGTATCTCTGAAGTCATGGAAGTTGTGGAAGTTCTTAGTTGCTTTGTTTTTTTCTCTCACTATTTGCTCTTAGAAACAGCTAGTGAAGAAGAGTCTCCAGTGCCACCTTGCTCTCATCTGAACAGTGAAAGCTCTATCCCAGAAGATCTTGTCAGTCTAGCTGCCGAGTCTGTCCCATCAGAGACTATGGGCCGTGCACAGCGAGGAAGCCCAGATCACAGTACAATTAATGAAGAAATGGTTTATTCTGAAGAGTTCAAGTCCTCTACCTCACCTGGCAAACTCGTGAGCAAGCTTTTTATGTTATATATATTATTACGCTTGTAACAGGCTATCAGAGAAGCAGTAAGGACGGCCGTCCAGGTTGTCAAAGCAGAAATTAAACTATTCTCTGCATTTGTAATACCATTTTACATTACTGTGAATAAACATCGTGATCGGATACGTTCTTTGAAGTCTTGAGGAAAGAAAAACTGCTTCAGCACAGCATTTAGATATTTTTTAACTTGCGGGTAGTCTTGCAAAACGTTTTGCGTATGTCACGTAGGTATGCAGTATGAAGTGGCAGAACACTGACCCAGTTTACCAGTGTGAATTAGCTGTAGGCTAGCTTGTTACCATTGTATAAATTCTTTGAGGCCACGGAAACTATGCTCTGTTTTTCAGCTTTGCTTTATTTGCAAGCAATGTATCCCAAAGCACACCTGTAGGAGGGAGAAGCAGAGCTGTAACCTCATACACAATCTTTTGGGTTTCAGATTATGTCTGCATGCTAGCTAATTTTTCCTTATTGCACTGTTCTAACTATTATTTCTACTTGGTTGATAATTTCATCCTGATAACTTTGCCCTGAGTTCAGTGAGACAGAAAATGCAGTGTCTGTGGGCTAAAAACTGCTCATCTAGGTAGGCTTGCTACAAATGCTTTATGGAAAGGTTGCTGAGAAGATAGTGAGGTCAGATGTTGAATATGTGTCAGTGGCTATGTTCAGGGTGTGTGGAAGGTTTGTGCTATAATGTTGAAGCAGTGAGCAGCATTTTGGAAGAATATTTGTACTTAAAATTCCTTACCTGGCCTCAGAGCTGTAGTGCTCTGTTGTTTTACTGATTTAGAATGTCATCTTGCACCTTTTACATCAAATGATCCTTTCAATTTCTCAAATATATTTACTAGGCGTTCTGTGGTCGTGGTTGTTACCAAATAAGATTCCATAAACTGTATTGAACACCTGTGAGTCAGACCCATGGCAGCTCACTTAGGTGGCTATAGAGTAGTCTAAGGAGGTTTGCTGAAGTCTAGGCTCAAAGTAAGTAGTCAGCTGTTGCTGCTCTTGGTATTTTTTGTTTTATTGTCTAGCAAACTAAGGTTAAATTCTTCTTAAGAGAGCTGGGTAGGTACCACTGCTTATGAGATGTTCTCTAGTCTTGCTGTTCTTCCCTTTTAACTAGTTCCTGAGGACAGTGATCTCCTACTCTCAAACTGAGCTTCACAAGCAATTACTTGTCCTTTTCTGTTCCCATAGTCTCCTCCCAAAAGCAGCATATCTGTATCAAAGCAAGATTCCAGCAAAGGCAGCCATAGAACTGGAGCACAGCTACGGTCACCTGTGAAGTCTCATCAGATATCTCACAACTGGTCTGATGAATCCTTATCTATGACACAGTCAGGTAAGTGTAATATCTGCATGGGTTTAAATTACTTTTTCAGAGCTTTTTCTTGTAAACCTGAAATTCCTGGAAAATGGCACGGTTTAAGGTTCTGTGGGTGTTTTTCTGTGATGTAATTTGATCGCTTCAACTTAGGAAGATCTTAATGTAAGCAGCTCTATATGTTATCTCTTCTTTTAGAAAGCAACACAGGTTTGTGCAAATAGATAAGAAGCAGCATCAATAGTTAAGGTGGTCCTAGAATTTAAAAATACCAAGGTTTGCTGTGCTTTTAATAGGTGACACTGCTCCACCCCTCATATGGTAAGCAAGCAGAATATGGTTCAGAGGCATATGAACATAGTTATTCTCCTCCTGAGCACAGCCTGGCTCCAGAAGCAGTGTGGCTCTGCTATCGTGGCAGTGTGAGTGTGCCCATGGGACCTGTACTGGTATGTGCAGAACAGTTGGAAACTTAGGACATAACTTTTTTTTGTTTTGGAGGAAGGTTTGAGTTGTGTGCATTAAGAAAGGGCCTAAGGTTGCATTTTGAGCTCTAAAATAGAAGATCTACTATATGGTTTCTATCTATTCTTCTATGAAGTATCCAAGCTGGATACCAGTAAAAGCTGATGGAGAGAATATTAGAAGTGAACTGGTACAGAGCGCTCCTTTTCCTGGTGTGCTCTTTTAGTCTGCTAATCGTGTGGATTCCAGGACTTCCTGAGCTACCATTCAGTGGGTCACCACCATCAGCTCTGTTAAGCTGTGAAGTCTGTTCTGAACCTTTCTGTGCTTCTACTCTCTAAAACATCCTGTATTCTACAGTGCAGTCGGTATGGCACAATAAAATACTTACTAGCAAATGACATGGCATTTTCCTGATGATTTGTTGGGTGTGTTTGGTGGGTTTTATTATTTTTTTTTCTCGTTTGTTTTAGGGGGTTTTGTGTGGTGTGTGTGTGTTTGTGGTTTTTTGGGGGTAGATTTTGGTTTTGTTTTTTATTTCCTAAATTATCAGCAAGTCTTTAGTAAAAAAAGAATTAGGTGGTTCCACTGCATGTAGTGGCTGTTGTTTGTGATAGACAGATAACTATAACTTACTGGTGTGCGTACTCATCCAGTCTTCATGGTTCTTGATCTAGCAAGCTTAATAATTGTCTGTGTTCTTTTTTGTTGGTGTTTTTTTTTTGATTAATATGTATATATGTGTGATAGAAACACAGTAATTTTGAGGCAGCTGTTTTCCTGCTGGCTTGAGAAATTAATACATACACCTAGGTGTTTACACTAAGTAATTTGGGTTGGGATTCTGTTTGGAGGGCAGTTTGCAGCACGATGAAGCATTCAGAAACTTGATAAATTTATTTTCAAGTTCTGAGCAACCACATAAAGGAGACATTACAAAAAGTAGAGCAGGCAACAGTAATCATGAAAATAAACTTGTATAAAATAAAGTCTTTACAATTTCAAACGCTGAGAAAAGGGGACAGGGAAGGGATGGTGCTGAAGGGAAGCTGATCAGGATGGTGCTGGTTTCACAATAAATCATTCCTTAGTAAAGAGATAAATCTTCCAAGCTGCTGAGTAGTAATGAAGTCATTGCTATGTCAGTCTGATGCATGCGTAGACAAGATCGTCAAAGATGAAAGCATGTGCAGATCTTTCCCTTATGAGTTGATCAAGAAAAGCTATAATTACATAGTGGTCACTTACTGTTTGGGAGGAGTTGTTAATTACAGTGGCATCATAAAGTACTCCTGATTATCGTGTGAGATTCCATTCTTTCTGTGCTGTCTCTTTTTTTAATTTTCTAAATGGTTAACAACAGTTGTTAATGGAAAAAGAATACAGCAGTTTGATTGCATTTACTGGCTGTTGTTGATGATTAAATCCTTCATTATGGTGGTGTGTTGTCTTGAGAAAGGAGATTGATTAGCAGCTATTCCTGCTAACTGACCAAATAATACCGGTGACTGACTTGTTAGGATGTTAGCAGAGCAGTAAAAGCAGTAAATGTTTATGAGCATCCAATCCTTTCGGTCCAGAAAACATTATCGGTAATATTCAACATTACAAAAGCAAACCGGCCAAGCTCTTAGAAGCTGCAGTTGCTGCTGTAGAAGAGGGAGTGGAACATCAGGAACATTTAGGGTGATCAGACATTGGAACGAGCTGCCTGGGGAGGTGGTGGACTCTTCGTCCCTGGAGACATTTAAAAAGAGACTTGATATGGCACTCAGTGCCATGGTCTAGTGACTGTGGCGGTAATTGATCAAGGGTTGGACTCGATGATCTCTGAGGTCCCTTCCAACCCAGCCTATTCTATGATTCTATGATCAGTCACAGAGAGGAGCTCCAGTAAGACTGTGTCAGATTAATAGTTTGAAAAGTTTTTGATGGTGAATTGTGGAAGCACCGATCTAGGACAAGGATCTCGTTTTGCACTGTGTTGGTATCGATTTAAAACAAGGGGATGTAATCAAGTGGGTGGAAGAGAACACTGGGTGGGTATTGAGACACTGAGACAGTGTCTGAGAGGTCTGAGACACTGAAAGCCTGTTAGAGAGGAAATAATGAAGTAGCAGAGTTACTGGTGGAATGGGATTACCACACAAAGAATGGATCAAAGTGTCTGGGGACAGTCTTCCAATGGAAAAGAGGTAAAACATCACCAGGAGGACTGGAAGACCAGGGAGTTCTGGGCTTGGAGAAGAATGGAAGAGATCTTATTAATTACTAAGGATCATGATTAAGGAAAGAAATTGTTGAGGAATTGAGGAAAAAAAGATTCAGTCAGTAATGGTATCCTAAGATGATCTGTAAAATTGAACTTGGCAGAAAGATATAGCAAGTAGCTTTCTATAAGCTATTATTGAGTAGTCCACCGCACGTCTAAGCTCAACAGTACCCCAGTTTACCCTGAATATATTGTCATCCTGAGGCCTGACGATGGTGAGAAGTCTCTGCATTGTTCACGTTTGACTTTCCTTCCAACCACTGACCAGTCAGCTTTCTATTTCATAGATGTTCTTATTCTAGGTGGCAGGAAAACTAAATGGGGCCAGAAACCTAAACTTTTTTGGAGTCTGCCATTCCATGTCTCATCAATAAAATGTACACTGTAGCTCAAAACTGTATACTGTGATTGTAAACAAATATTTCAGATATATTTTGGTCTGCATCTTTGGTGTCGCATTTTTAAATATCTCGGGGGAAAAAAAATCTCCAACAGCTGATGAACTGTTATCGAGGCAGCATTAACGTGGGCAGTTGATGTGAACGAGCCTGTTAACAAGTTACTGTATGCATCAGAGCCTTTCTTTTCTAAATTAAGACACAACACTTTCATATGTTATATAATAGTGTTGTGAGTCTGTCATCCCACTTAAAGAGCCTTACTAGGTTAAGATTAACATGTTAACATGCAATTCTTTGATATTTTGCTTGGACCATATTTTGTATTTGCTAAATGACTGCTTATTGCTTTGCATAGAGGTGTGAACTTACAAAAATTATATTTTCAGAAACCACATCTGATCAAAGTGACATTGAAGGACGGATCAGGGCCTTGAAGGATGAATTACGGAAAAGGAAGTCTGTGGTTTACCAGCTGAAAAAGGAGCAGAAAAAGAGACAGAAGGAGAGACTGAAGGCCCAGGAAGCCAGTTTGATCAAACAACTGGAGGTTAGGAACAGTAGGAAGGAGAGTGAAGTAAAACATTAGCCTTGGATAAATCATTATAATATGGAGGTGGTTGGCAGAATATTGTATCGACAGCCGTGAAAGACACATTACTGCGGTAGAAGTATGACTGTGCTCTGGCTAGTTAACTGTTTTAAATAATGAACCAGAGCCTTGAGGCAAAAATGTCATCCCCCTTTAAAATGTGTATCTTGAATGGACTACTAGCAGAGTTCAGGGGTCATGTGTATGTTTATACACATTACTATCCTAGCTTGGATTAAAGGTAGTGCTTATGTCATTTGTTTTTGAAAGTAAATCAAAATTTCAATGATTCACAAATGTTGAGCTTTAGGAAGTTAAACAAATTGCTTTGCAGAGAAACTGAGAGTATCCTTCATTCATTTATTAGCTTCTTTGATTGCTGAATGGTAGTTATGGCTTAGTAGACTTAACAGCCATGACTCTTTTCCATGTGCAGTCATATGATGAATTTATCAAGAAGACTGAAGCAGAGCTGAGCCAAGATCTTGAGGCATCGCCAACAGCCAAACCTCAGATTAAAACTCCATCCTCAACTGCTACTGAAAAACCTAAGATCAAGGCACCACCGCTCCATAGGTAACTGGGATTTCTTCTTTTTGAGATTATTCTGAAACTGCACTGAATTGATGCTTTTGCAGAAACTGAGTGCAAGGAAAGCTGGTAATTGCTCTTCCTTAAAGCACCGGGCTGGGGCAGGATCCAGTTAACCTATTTGCTGGTCATCAGACACAAAACAGATAAGATGTACTGTCCTTGTAACAGGATGCATTTCACTTCTGCCCTGCCTAGAATTTTGGGTCCTATTGTCAAGTTCTTTATGCACAATAATTGTCAGTTATGCAAGAATTGTGCTAAATGGTTGTATGGATTACAGACCTGAGGGGATTTTTTTCCATTTTGGTCACTCATTTTGCCTGCCAAACTGTGCGAGGCAAACTGTTCATCTTTGCCTCTTAAGTCTGGTTTAGATCTTGGGTTTTAAAAGGTAGAGAACTCAACTAATTTGAAGTCTTCCAACTGTATTTTTAAATGTTTCATTTCCTCCAGAAGATGGTGCAATTTCAGTGCATTCAAGTTAGGAAAAAAAAAAAAAGCTAAGTCTTGATTAGTCTTCTAAAAAATTACTTTCCAGGACTTGCCAAACTTCTCTCTGTCCCCACTTCCATTTTCTAAGATCACAGTATGTTGACAAAGTAAACTGTTTATGTTATCACTGATGTGGTATTATAATTATGGATGTTTGTATTTCCATTTTTATCTATTAAAAACAAACAAAAAACCCAAATACATTTGGGTGTAACCATGATTCATGCAATTTGATTTTTCAAATTTAGGCCTGACACAGCTAAAAACTGGAAATCACTGGCTGAATCAGAGCGATCCAGGGCATCTTTGGAATCTATTTCAGAGCACGGAGGTATGTAACTGGAAGAATCTGTACTACAGATGGAGATCTTGAAAGAGGGACCCTTTTAAACTTCTGAAATCTTCTCTTTTGTGATTTAAGAATACATTTTAAGAAAGCGGGCAGATTTCATACAACTATAAAAATGAAGCTAGATATTTTTACTATTTTTATTTAGTAGGCTTCCGCTTTTGCTGTTTCTTGTATATTTGGTATTTAGTTTTATTTATTTATTTTGGTTTTGTTTCTGTTTTTTTCCTGGGAGGGTGGTGGTTGTTTGGTTAGTTTTGTTTGTTTTTTATTGTTTGGTTTGGGTTTCTGTTTATTTATCACTTCAGAAAAGTAAGGAAATTAAAAATTATGAAGAATTTTGAAAAGTATCTAAAAAAATAACCCCTATTCTTATGTTATGCTAAATGTTGTTCAGTCAGTCTAATGTTGGATTTGTTTGCAGCTTGCAAATGAATAATTGAGCTGTTACCTTGTGTCAGCATTTTATGGCATTATGAAATAAATACTGGTACAAGGAATAGAATCAGAAAACGTTAGGACCCTGGAACTCAAAGAATGTTGCTTATGTTCATAGGACATATAGAAATTTTATGTTTCCAAGACATCAGTTTCTGTCTTCTTTTCGCATAGGAACCTTGACTTTAATTTTGTTGCCTACAGTTGCAGTTTTCAATAAAACAGTGCAGACTATGCCAGGTGCTGTAATTCACTTGTTATTTCCCTTCAAGATACCGTGTCATCAAGAAATGAGAGATCTGTGTCTGGGCACACCAAGAAGATGGCTGTGACAGATGTTCATGAAAAAGAACCTTCTGGAATATCTTCCTCCATTTTAATATCATCAGGGAGTTCCAGAGCAGGATCTGGTGATTCCCTAGATAATGTACCCTCATCATCTCTTCTCAAAGACATGAGAGAGATTAGCAGGGTATCCCATGGGTCAATGAACAATGTGGTAAAAACGTCCAATGATGAAGCTGCCCTCAGTCAGAAATCTGAGATACAGGAAGACTTGGAATACATGAAGTCTGAGGACTATGAGATTGAAAGTTCCCATTTTAAACCTTTGGAGAGTTCTGATGTCTTGTTGATGTTAGATAAAGAACAGGAGAGCACACTGGACATTCTTCCAAAGAAAGTCCTCCATTCTGACAGCGAACACTCTCAGAAGGAGCTCTTTGGTTTGGCTGTGGAAAGTCTTCATGGTACAGAAGAAATCTTAGAACCAAGACTGGCGGATAAAGATGCTGTAACTGGCATAAGTGTAGAAGAGTTTTCTCACGAACAGAGCAAATCAGCAGAAGAAAAAGATCATCTGCTTTCAGAACAACTCTCTAGTGAAAAGGAGCCATCATATCTTGAAGACTTTGAAGAATCCTCTTCCAGCAAGCAAACATCAGTTGAAGAAGCACTTCCCGGGGAACATTACAAAGATGACTTTGAAGCATCTCTTCTCTCTCCAAATGGAGATGCTCACTCACTGACAGAGCAGTCAGAGCACACACAGACCAGCAGAAGCAGATCCACCAGCCTCGACAGCAATAGCGAAATCAGCGAATACCTCAGCGACAGGTCTCCCTCTCTTTCTGGCAGCATGCATTCAGGCAGGTTATTAGAACTTAAATCCCCAACAGAACTTACCAAAAATACTGAAAGCAGAGATGTGGAGCAAGAACAGGCCCCTACCGAATCAGCGCTGTGGGCTCCTGTCACAGTCACCGAAGAAACGGATACTTTGCCAAATTTCCACGTTGGCGATAGAGTACTTGTGAGTAAAGTCCAGCCTGGGACATTGCGATTCAAAGGTCTGACTAAGTTTGCCAAAGGGTTTTGGGCTGGTGTGGAGTTGGATAAACCTGAAGGGAACAATAATGGAACTTATGATGGTATTAAATATTTTGATTGCAAAGAAAAGCATGGTATTTTTGCTCCTCCTCAAAAAATCTCACATATTACAGAAAGTATTGATAACCATTTAGACACAAATAAGGATGAAGACTCATTCTTCGATGACAGACTGGAGAAGCAACACAAAGCTGAGCAGAAGGAGAGACGAAGTTCCAAACCTGGAAACAAGGACGGAAGCCAGAGCAGAGAGGCAACAGAGAGCTATTCCCGGGATAAAGCTCCTGCAGACACAGCTGTTTCAGAAGCTGTGGAAAGGGTTGATGAAGAGTTGTCCTCTAAAGAAAAGAACATAAAGAGTATTTCTGTAGCTACTGAGTCACTTGCCCAAGAACAATCAGTGGTGGATTATCTAAAGCATGCTGCAAAGGAGAGGAACAGCCTTGCTCTCATTTCTGGTGTCATGGGTGAGATTTCTACTGCTCAGTCAGATGACATCTCGGATTTCCTTTCTGAAAAACTGGAGAGGCAGAAGACACTGGGGGAAGAATGTGCTGAAAAGTTAGATGATCTCTCTTCTGGTGCTGTGGAGAAGCCTGCAACTCCACTTCTAGATTTGCTGACAAAAGAAAAAAAACAATTAGAAGCACAGCTTAGACTACCACTTAGAGAGAAAGAAAAGTCAAAAGACCAGCTGGAAAAGGTCAGTTTGCTGACAGACAGTCTACTTAGAGATTTTGTGAAAGACACAGTCAATCAGCTACAGCAAATAAAGAAGGTCAGGAATGAGAAAATCCAGCTCAGCAACCGGGAGCTCTGTGATGTGAAGGAGGAATCCAGTACGCCATCACAGCAGGTAGAAAAGCAGATTCCTGATGGACTGAGTAACTTTTTTCTAAGTTCTGATTTGGAAGATGAAAGAGAAGAACTTTCCTCTCCAGACATGTGTCCCAGACCGGTGAGTAACAGATATTTTGCACTGATTTTAAGAGTGGATTGTTCCTTTGACTGATGATGATTGAATGTGGGGAAGGCAGCGTGGCATCAGTTTTTCTCCCAAGGTTTGTGGGTGATGTGGAGATTGGATGGATGGATGTATCTTATGCATTTGTTCTTGTGTATCCCAGTTTGTGGCTCATTTTGGTAATCCTGCAGACTGAAGGATGCATTTTGTCATGCAGAAGTGAAAAGTGCTTCATTTAGGTTGTGTTCTGCTTACATGTTCAGTTTGTACTTAATCCTTGCCCTCAGTTTTTATTCAAAAAATGGAAAAATACTATAGACTGAGAACTTGCCTCTGTCTATTCTTGATATGAAATACTATTCTTGATATGAAATAAACATCCTCAAAAAATAATTAGTCACTGTGGAGATCATTAAGGTGTCAGGCTGCTCAATCTACTGAACTAATATATCATAAGTAGTAGAAGTTCAAGCTTCATTCCTCAGAACAACCATTAATCATACAGATACAGGACTTGGCCTTTCTGCTGAAGATCATAGCAAACCTGTCTGCTTTGCTGTTGACCTCAATATATTATCATCACAGAAAGCTTCAGCCTGTTTCACCTGTATGAGCACTGACCAGTCACTAAAACAGCCATTACCTGCTAAAAGCTTTTAGGCTGTTGATTTAGTTCTGAGATTGCTGGGAAGTGAAGTGAGAAGTTTTGTGTCACATTATGAGGTTTTAAAGCACTCAGCCTTGCATAAATAGTTAAGTGTTAGTTTAGACAGTGATCAGCACTTAGTCTTTTAAGCTCTGTAGGAAACCTCTGAAAGCATTCATCAGGTGAGGTAGAAACCTCAGGTATTTGAATCAAAACATTTCTAATATTACTGTGGGCTATTTATTATTTTTTCTGAGTATTTGTGCACAGATTGCCAATTACATCAGTAGAGCATTTTAAAATGTAAGTTGAGTTAGACAGCAGGACACTGCTCTTTTATTTACTATGTGGCTCTTAATTCACAGGATAGTCCAGTGTTTGGTGCCAGTGGTCAGGAGGAGCTTGCCAAGAGACTGGCAGAGCTGGAGCTCAATCGGGAGTTCCTCAGTGTGCTGGGAGATGATCAAGACTGGTTTGATGAGGACTATGGCCTGAGTTCCCATAAGGTCCAGCAGAAGAAAACTGAGGAACCAGCAGTGCTGCCCAAGGCAGAACCGCAGAAAGTGCCAACAAAGCCATGTGAGGAGCCCTTGGCGGTCCCTCATACTGCAGTGGAGGTGGAAGGCATGGTGCATGCAGCTGCTGAGGAACTCTGGAAACTGAAAGAGCTGGGTCGTGATCTTCAAAGTTTCAGCCTTCATACAGATCTTGGTAGTTCCCTTAAGGAGCAGGACACGGACACAATAAACAAGCAGGTTTATAAAAAGGTACAGTCTTATAGAAAGGTACATTCTGTTCTTGCCCTTTAAATGTTTGCCGTGGACAACTACAGCCTTGGCTTTTACTTCTTTCTTTGTTAAGGTGGTCTTTGATTTAACAAGAGAGATCTTTGGGGAAATCTTTGCTGAGGATCCTAATCTAAATCAGCCTATTTGGATGAAGCCATGTAGGATCACATCTGCTTACTTCCGCCGAGTAAAAGATCCCAGTGATTTGGATGAAATCAAGGTAGGAAGAAATCTTTGTCGGGCACTTGCCTACATGTTAAAAGGCCATAACGAGAGTATCTAGCAAGAGATGAGTTCAGAAGAGAAGTTCCAAATGGTCCTTTTTAACTCAACAGATAGGCCTTCCTGTCCTTTTGGCTGCTACTGGTTGCTTTTAAACCTTAGTCGTCTGTGCAGATCTGCCAGGATGACCTTGATCTTATAAATTGGTATGCTGACAGACTGCTGCTTTAGCAGATTTCAGCAGAGCTCTGTATGGGTGGATTGGCATGAATCCAACAGTAGGGTTGGGCCAAATGGGATGAGCTGGATTTTTTTACTTGAGATACACCTGTGCCAGCTTCACTGAGAACAGCAGGACTTGCCCAGAGAGATCCAGAATTTGGCTGATGAGGGCACTGTTGTATTTAGCAAGCCAGGGGAGGTCTCCTGTTACTGGTGGTACTGCTCAAGAAAGGGCAAAACCCCAAAGAGGTAGAGCCTGACTGGACCTAGGTTAAACTGGACATGTCGAAAACTTTCTCCCTGAAAATGCTCATTGAAGAATCTTCCATACAGCTCATCAGGACACAAATGAAGACTTCCACTTGTACTATGGTTTCTTCTGAAACTGGGTAGGGTTTGACTGTATTTTGATGAACTGTTGAAGATACAGCACGTTCACTGTCTGGACGAGACAGAAGTTTCATCTAGATCACACTGTTAGCTGAGAAGACTTTCAAAAGCATGTGGCAGGGGAGAGAAGGGCCACAGGACAAGGGCGTCAAACCTGCTGTCGTTTAGTATATTCTCCTGTAAATGAATTGTCTGAATCTCGGGTTTGCTGTAGTGTTTAACTGAAAGTTCCTGTTCTCAAAATTGTTACAGCAATGGGTGTAATTTTTTCCCCAAGTTAGGGATTTAATAATTGTCCTGCCAGTGTAATGCTGTTTCAGAGACTTTCCCTGGAACTTCCATGCATACTCTGTATGTCTCTTAGCTAAACAGAAAGCTGTTTTACATTCTATAATGTGACTTTTTAGGGTAGGTACTTGTGCATACGTTTCATTTCTTAGCTCAAATGTGATAAATCTCACCTTTACTGTTCTGTAGAGCTTCATTGCAGCTGAAGTACTGAAGTTGTTCAGCCTGAGGAAGGAGCCTAATCACAAAACAGACTGGCAGAAGATGATAAAATTTGGGCGGAAGAAACGAGACCGAGTGGATCATATACTGGTCAGTGGGTGAAAATAAGCAATCATGTCAGATACTGTCCACCAGACTCAAGTGTGACATATGATTGTATTTTTCAGTGTTCAGTCATGCTGTTTAAATACAAAGCATGCATGATGTATTGATAGAAGGCATTTCATTTTAGAGAGTACCCTTTTGATAACAACAGAAGTAAGATGAAGTAACGTGACTTGAGCGAATTCTTTCTTTGTGTGCACTGATTTGACTGGGGTATAGATTTGCCCACTCCCAAAAAAATTAAAGCATAAATCTACACAGGAAAAAAAAAGGAAACACTGAAATATTTGACTGGAAGAAGAGTAAACCTTTTCTTTGGGAAAGTAATGTGTTTTTCTTCTTAGTTGCATTTAAAATGTTTTTGTTTTGGAGTGAGTGATACTGAGAACTTAATCTGATCTATTCAACTGCAACGTTGCAGAATTTGTTAAGTTAGAACAGCAGAGACTGGGGGGGAGACAGTGCAGCATGAAAACTGCGTAATACAAAGCGTGTCTGGCTGTGTACTAGTTTTTGAAAGTTACTTGTTGGATTGTATTGCAGGATGATTAATGTCTTTATTGGCTGTAATGATAGTGAAGGTTCTGCTTGGGAATATGAGTCGTCATTAACACCGTGCTTCACTTAATTATACTTGAAATAGATTCCACACGCGCGTACATATAAGTAACTTCTAGTCATGGGTTGTGTGGTCTTTTAATTGCCCATCAGTGGAAGTCTTCCAACACAGCCTTTTTCCCAGGGGTTTAATTGTACGTAAATATAGAATGTATGTATAGGACCTGCACATCCTCGAACACTTGATTCTGGGATATTGAGGCTGTTACAGTATGTACAAGGAGTCTTATGTTTTAAGTCTCTGAGAGAAGTAATAGTACAACTGTTATGCTTGAGGAACAATTTCCTAATTTCTTTGAACAATACCTGGAAAGAAAGTTATTCCTGACTGGAAAAAATTGTTCCAGCTGAAGGCATCCAAAGTGGTTTAGGTGGAATAAGGTGCAAGCCCAGATATCAAAGTTTAATGGAGCTCTGGCAAGTTTGGTTTAATAAATGATGTGTTTAATTTTATATTGTTCTCACAAGAATATGGTAATAAAGCTTTAGCTGAAGGCTGGGAGTAACTCCATGAAGGTTGCAGCATGCCATGCTTTGGGAATAAGGCAGTCTCAGTGGCATTGCTAACAAATTTATACCGTAATCTGAAACACTATTAGAGAAACTGCTAACTGAAAACCTAAGGAGCTAGTGTTCAATTTCTCTTACCCAGTTTTATTAAAAGTCTCTAGTCAACGTGGGGTATCTGGATAGCTTTCTCCATCTCCTGGTCAGTCTCCAACTTGTGCTTAAGGTCATGAACCCTGTGGTAACTCACATCCAAGGTCTTAAGTGGGCATGCAGGTCTGTGTGTGATCTGCTGCCTATATGCCAGTAACTCAAGGTGTAGCCCTAAACTGAGGGGGTCAGGTTTGGGATTTTCCAATTTTTGTTTAAAGTACATTCAAATAGTAAAACACCACAGTTTCCTGAGGAGAAATCAGGACTACTTTTGGTAGGTTTACGTGCTGTAGAAGCTTCTTTAGAAGTTACCATTGCAGGTCCTTTGTTCATTTTTGTGAAGATTTAGACAAATACACCTCTTTCAATGTTCAGGGGATGTCATGTGAGTGCATGTATGAGCTGATTGATTCTCCACATTATTCTGCTGCTTATGAAGACAAAGACATCAGATAAAACATGATCTTTTTAAAGCAGAAAAAAAACATTCTTAGACTTTGTTATTTGCATTTAAACACTGAGTAGAGGTCTTTCCCAGTTTCTTCATTTCCCCTTCTTCAAAGGAGTTTTCTTGAGATAACTCTTTTTAGTGGCTTTGATGAGAAGATTGGATATATCCGACACAGGAGCTACGTATAACGAGGGTAGGGGTTTTGATACAGAGGAAGGGAAGTCTGTTGTATACCTCCTCCAGTGTGTTAGTAATGACTGTCAGATAGTCACATCATCTGCCTGGACAGTTGAGTGGCTTCAAAATCAGGAGCCATGGCTGTTTGCTGAATTCTCTTTTGTTTATTCTGAAGGCATAGGGCAAGTGCCAGGCTATTCTGCCCAACTTAATCTCTCCCTGATAATCCCTGGATGTATCCTTCTAAATTTATTATACCAAATCCAATTCCCAGTGGCTCTTGTCTCCACCAAAGGCTCAGCCTTGTGGGGAGGGGCACAGCAGAATTAGCTTTCACTGCACTAGTGCTCTCTATGATGCTGGGTCCTGTGGGTGACAGCAGTCATCCATCACACCCTCTGGGAATTAAGGGGAGAACAGGATGAATTAGTCCTTCACTTCCTTGCTCTGCCTTAATCTTTGCTGCTTCCCCCAGTCACTGCATCTTTAGTTGCATGTTCACTTCCATCTGCACATTCACAGCGTTGACAGTAATAGAGTTAGCCATTGCTTTCTGCCAGTGACAAAACCCCCACCTTCCTCTTCAGCTTTTTTGCAACACTGTTTACCTCATCTGGGCATCTCTGTCCTCAGAAAACATTGGAATCTCCTCAGAGATCTCTGATCTACTAGATGGTTGCCCCAGTTATTAACATTCACAGCAAATCATGGCTTTCAGTTAATGAATATGGGAGGTTCATATTTATGAAAAACTACTTTGTTTAAAATCAAGTCAAGAGAAAGTTTAGGCATTTGCTTTCTTCTTATGTCCCTTCATGTTGGCACCTTTATCACATCCATGCTGCCTGCGCTTTGTGGGAGAATCTCAAATGTACACGTGGGCTGAGGTGCTGCATTTTAGTACGTCAAAACCTCTTTTTAAACTGCAGCAAGACTCCTTATTTAAGTCCAGGTACTAACAATAGACTGCTGTTTGGTTGGTTGGGGTTTTTTTTTCACTTCAGTCTTCAGCCAGAACTCCCTGTGCTGATCTGTTCGCACAGACTCAGCCATTGCTTTCTTTGCCACCTCCCCTTCCCTTTTATCTGGAGCTTGAGAAGGCAAAGCTCATGTGATACTGCCAAGCCTCTGTGTTTAGTTTTCACACCTGAGCAGCCTGCCAACAGAGTGCTGAAAATTACTTGATCTTCCGACCTGTTGACTTAAGAGCGAGAACATTTATCTCCATGCAGAAGCTCTGCAACTAAGCAAAAACTGTTCCTATCAAGCTGGCTTAATTAGCAAGCCCACTTCTGCAGTTCCTGAGATCTAAATGCGAGGGTAAGAAGAGAATTTAAACCTGCTTGTATACACAGTTGTGTGTTTTAAGATCTCCAGGTACTTTGAGAGCAAAGGGCTGTGAGAAAGCACCTGCCTGCCTTCCTTCTACTGACATTCTTTCAAAGCTTTAGTTTATATCTGGATTTTTATTCTTTTCAGTCTCCAAATGATTTAATGGTTCTTTAAATGTAGTTTACTTTGCAAATATTTGTGCTTCTGAATGGAAACATCTATAAATCAAAACTTAGTGACGTACTTTCTAAAGTTTCCTCCAAATGATATTAAGTGGTTTTTCAGTACCATCACATTTATTAGATGGCCAGCAGGATCACACTGCCTTGTTATTTCTTGATTTTTCTTTTGTATGCATGTCCCCTTCTTTCTTTCTGTGTTTAAAAAAAAAAAATGGCATGCAGATGTAAAAAAAATGAACACAGAAAAAAACAAACCACACAGACTCATGTCATAGTTTATTTTTTCCATTCTCTCTGGTACAGAGAACTTACTTCCTGGTATTAAATATGTGGAGTTTTACTTCTGTCCTGAGGATGTACAAGAATTTAAATGCTGTTCATGTACTGAAGACAATGGAAAGCCCACTTTCATGAAAGCCATGATAGTCGCTGTCCTGGTTTTGACAGTTTGTAATAATACAACTGGATCAAACATTTCCCAGACACAACTGCCTTGGCTCAGGTGTCTGCAGCTAAGGCTGCAAAGCAGCACGGCAGTTTCCACACGTGTTCTGAATACCCCATTGACAAGACTTGTCTGCAGCTGCAGATTGCACGTTCTCTCAGCTTTCCAAAAGTATGCTCGAGGAAGTCCTTCTGATGCCAAAGGAAATTGTGCACCGTGCCTCTGAGAAAGAGGAGAATGACAGAGGCAAGAGAGGAGTCATCGCCGATACTGTTTTTCTTTCTTATCTTTCCACTGCTGTTTAACATTCAGCCATTCTCTGCGTGGATCAAGTTGCCTCCTCCACTCCTGTTTACTTGCATATCTTTCTCCCGTGTATCTTTTTCCTTCCGAAACCCTGTAAAGGAACTGTCCTATGGCATTGTTGCAGGTGAGACAAAATAAACAGCACTTTAGTGTGAATTTGGATATTGGGCCTTGTTTAAGGACCAGTGAGATCAGAGCTTTTAACCTGCTTGATTATTTTAGTCACTTGTTTCCCCCCCTCACTGTTACATTCACTAGGTCTTGACTTCCCTTCCCAGCAGAGAGGTCACTGCTGGCCTGGGAGTGTTAGGCAGAAAGTTCTGTCGATTTGAGCTCGTGCAGATGCTCCCAGTTACCAGTCTTGGATGTCATTGGTCAAGGGCCCTGGGTGTCCTTCGGCATTTCCTTCCCTCGCCGCCTTCATCTCCAGAATCTTCCTCCATTTCCAGGATCTTTTCATGCAGCCTCTTCACCTTCTCCCTTTGGGACCCCTGTTTTCTTTCCCAGACTATTTCTGCTTTTTGGGAACCTTTCTGGCACCACCTCTTCTTTTCATGGCTCTATCTCCTGCTTTTCCTCATCTAAATGGTCATTGATGCAGACACACCACCTAATCAGCCTCTCTTATGCCTCCTTATTGAGGAGAGGACTTGGGATATGCTGCTGTTGTTTCGCCCAGGGTTTAACAGAATTTACAACCAGCAGGCAAGCTTGTTTCAGGCAACAAGCTTCTGCTTGAGAGTTCAGAAGTGTTTCACCCCCCTACACTCATACTTGCATCCAATTACCTGCTGCTTGTTAAAATTTAATTTAAATTAGTTTTTGATTGCCAGTTTTGTTGCTTCTTCCTTAGTAGTAAGCAGCATAGTGGAACCACTAACACCTTGTCTTTGACAGCTGTATGAGAAGGGAGGGCTGTGCCCAAAAGGAGTGGGTAGTGCAGACATTTGTAAGCACATAGTGTGACTTCCAAAGCTGTTTGCAGGGTGAGAACCCTGTCCCTCTCTGCAGGATCTCCTAAAAGAGAGGGAGAAAGGAGCTGTCAGTCTGAAGGCCTGTGTGTAACTGAGGCCTTATGAATGGCCACAAGCCTTGAAGCAGTGCTGGTTCCCCAGGATTCCCATAGCAGCCTGTTCTTGGGCTTCACACTGTTTGAGTTACTGAGTCATCACTATGCTGCAGCAGCTGTCACCTACAAAACAGACAAGTTTCTGCGTGGTTTAGCTTCAGGAGAAAGAGAGAGAGGGTGTCGGGGCTATAGCACTTGTACTCTCCTTAGATAACAACACTGTAACATACTGGTAATGGATTAGTGGATTTTCAGTATATTTTAACCTAGTTTTGGCAGTGTCTGGCCCACTTGTCTATGTGGACAACGTGACAGTATTTTGAATACAAAGTGTAGGATTTATGGTCGGAGGATCTTTCTGCTGAAGCTGAGCAGAGAAAGAGCTTTCAGCAAGTTTGTCATTTTAAATTCGAGTGATATTTGCACCCACTTTCTTTTCTCTGAAGCTTGAGCTTTGATAGGATTTATCTGTAATACTGAGATGGTAACTTAATAAAAACTTGTCTTAGTGAAATTGGGGATGTCTGGTTTGGAGAGACTCTTGCTAAGACTTGATTAGCTGAATGAAATGATGTACTTCTGTCCATGACTAAAACATCTCTTTGCTACTGACCAGTAAAGCAGAGTTTTGCTGGCCAACAGTTTAGGAATGGAAGAAAATAAATATTAATACCCTCAGAGTTGCTCTTTTAGCTGTAATGGTATAAAATTCTAGTTCTAATAATGTTGTCAAATCCCTCAAAGCATGGACTGTTCTGTGCAAATGAGTTGTAATGCTGTCAAACAACACATGCCAGCATTTTGTCTGGAATCGGAAAAGCTATTTATTTCCTTCAGATTTTCTAATTATTACTCAAATGAACTGGACTGCACTAAAGTCTTTTGTTTTTCTCCTTCCCCTGTTTGAGACCTTTGCATGATTTCTTACCAGTTTAAGCTGCATTGAGTCAGCTTCTTGTAACAAATACGCAATTAGGGACTTTTTTAACAAGGCTTCTGCTCTTCGCCAAGAATATCCCATTAGCTGAGTTCTTTCAAGTGAAAAACTTGTGCAGGATACAGCAGGGAAAGGTAGGAAACGTTCATACAGTGAAACAGCCTGATTCAAATAGATGTGTGTTCACTTTGCTATTCCAAGCATTTCCTGTAATCTCTTGCAAAGACAGATACGTTGTTGGCAGACTCGCGGTGTTTTGGACTCTTTCTGGAACTTTGCAGGGGATTTTATCCTAGAGCGACAGAATTGTAATGTTCATATTGCCTTTTCCTTTCTACCCTCCAAGGTGCAGGAACTTCACGAGGAAGAGGCGCAGTGGGTGAACTATGACGAGGACGAGCTGTGTGTAAAGATGCAGTTGGCAGATGGGATCTTTGAGGCCTTAATCCGAGACACTGTTGACGTACTGAACCAGATAAATGAGAAACAGCAGAGATTGCTGCTCGTCTGACAGTGATGAAACTTAGAGCCACAGAGCCACCAAGTCACAGGCCTTTAACTCCTGACGTACTCTCCACCCTGCAAGCTCTGCTGCTGAACTTTGACACGTAGCGTTTAAAGACAGTTCAGATGTGATAAAAGGAGCCAGAATTTGGTCCCGCTGCCACTAGAGACCTTGCACTGGTTTTACCGTTTGGAACAAGCTGATCCCTCACTCGAGGCTGTATTGTGGAGTGCTCAAGACTGTTCGTGTGCCAATGCAGTTATGCTGCATAACTGTCAGCAGCTGTCTAGGTCCTCAGCCTGGGGCTTAGACACGTTCAGTTTGTCCTTTGAAAGGGTTGGGAGAAGTTGGGATATTGGCCGTTTTGCTGGAATGGCTGTCAGCCACCCAGACCTGACTTGTCCTCAGCAATGTGAGTGATTTGGTCAGGTTTTAGTCATAAATGGAGACTTACCATACTGGGCAGTGTTATAATCTTAGCACCTCTTCTCCTGCAGCCCTAATAGTGTGCATCAGATTCTTCTGCTCCAGAGCCCATTTAATTCCCTTATCTGTGAAGCTGGTTTTCATCTTTCTTCTGTGATGTGGTACCACATACGGTGCCAGCCAGTCCAGGGAAATTAGATGATACTGCTTTCTGCATTCAAGTAAAGAATTCTTGCTGCTTTTCCTATGTAACTTGCTTCAGTTCCGAGGTGGAGCAAGATAAAGGCCACCTAATGTCAAGCATGAAAGATGAGCCCATGGACAACTTTCCTTCTACCATGTAGCACTTCTCTTCCTGGAGCACCAGCTGCTCCCAGATAATGGATACTCAGGATTTTCTCAGGCACGAGACATGCAGGAGTGGAAAATGTTTCCTCACAAAAATATGGCCTTCAATCCCTCAGCTTCCTCCCTTACTGTCATCTAATAAATTGGAGAAGCTGTTACTTGAACAATTTGGAGATCAGAGTGTATTCACCAAAGAAAGTGGTGTCTGGTGCTTGACTGTCTGCATGTTTTGTGCTTGTGGGTTTTTTATTTATTTTCAGATAATTTATTAAGTGGGTTATAGGAGAGCGTCCTGTGCAGTTGGCTGCACTGTCTTATGTTTTGAGACAGCTGAACTCGAGAAAGCACCTGTTCTGGAAGCTTCCAGAGCCCCATATTCTTCGCACACAAAACCTCCAGCTTCTTGAGACAGATAGAGCAGGGGAGCGGTAAGAAGAACCAAACCTGAGTGAGCGGGGTGGGATGCAAAGGCAGGACTGGGAAGGGAGCTTCACCACACCTGGTTTGGAGACAGTGGAGAGTTGTGGGGGCTGAACTGAAAAATGATGTGAGACTTCCCTGCTCCATCTGTTTCCTTCTTTTCCCAGAACCTCTAGGCCATGGGCAGCTGTTATGTGGTTGATTTGGTGCTGGGTTTAACTTCAGTGTCCTTTGGCACTGACAGCTCATTCCTTACCTGTCCCTCCCATTCTTGTATTTTTCTTGGAGGAACATGGACAATCTGAGGTCGAACGTTGATGCCTTAATAGTGGATGTCCCTGTTTCCTAACCTGGGACAAGACCCAAAGGAGAGTCACATCCTCCAGATGTACTGGAGTGCAAAAGGACACTTTGAAGCCCTCGGAGGTACCCCCAAGATGCTGCAGCCCACAGTAGGCGAGGCAGGGATATCTCTACCATTTCCTTCATCTGCTTGGTTCGTGGGCTTGCTATGCATACCTCTGTGTTCTCTTTTCCACCNTTAAAGCTATCATTTGAATATTTGCATTTTGCACAATGACACACAACTGGTAAATTTTCAGGGACAGCACTGGGAAATGTTGGATTTCTCAGGGGTCCATGCAGATTCTCAGATGTAGTATTGTCAGCACCTCACTTGTGGGTTCATGGTGAGCCATATTCATGTGAGCTTAATGAGTGGAAGAACAAGGAGGAGGTAACAGTGTATAGGAACACCTCCAACAAACGTATGCATGTTGGCCCTCCTGGCTGGCTGGAAGTGAAGTGGTGTTGGTGGAGCATTGTTCAGCTTTTTTTTGTGATTCATTTGTCCATGTAGTACGTCACAATGCTGATCCAGGAAACTCCTGAATGCTTAAGATAGAAGCAAACTAAAGCTGCTAAATTTAACCAGCATGGTGTCACTGATTGGGTCACCACCTCAGACTCCCTTTCCTGGGTGTATCTTAATAGCGAGGATTGCTATATTTATAGGAAGCAATTACGGAAAGACAGCAGAAACCTGCAGCCTTGGTTTGTAGCTGGAGTATCAGAGAAACAAAGTTGTTTCGTGATCTGTAGGTACCGTGGCTGGTACTGATGTTGAGGTTTCCCTGAGACCCTGAGGCTTTTCAGCTGTTCTGCGGGACTGACCTGTCTCTTGTGTTTTGTCCTTTGGCAGGGAGAAGGTTGTACAGTTGGCCTGCCAAGATTCCAGGGACCTCTAGATTGTATGCCTGTTGTCTTGCTGGTTTGGATAGCACTAGTACAGTACCCTCTACAAAAGAATTAACTATTTTTACAGCTGTTTGGGCAGAAGGAAGCTGTGTCCTAGTGATGGCTTTATTCCTTTCCGAACATCAGTGTTTCTTTTTGGTAGCAATCCTTGCTAGGGGCAGCCCTAAAAAGACTTGAACGTACGTGAATTATCTTCTCAATACCTCAAGTGTGTTGAGTTGCTTTGAGTTGAGTGTGTACTCAAAACCTTGAGTGTGTTGAGTACTTGTGGACTGATGATGACCATGATGAAGCAATGGTCTGTCTGGGTAATGAGGAGGTATGGGGAAGCCTGGAGGCTCCTGAACACAGGCTGAGTTCTCTATTTCTCTCCCCAACCTTCTCATTACAAGAACAAGGTGATATTTCTGGGTCCTGGTTATCTTGGTGCAACCGCATGAGAAGATTCAAGGCTGAGACATTTTCCCGAGACCCATAAGCTGTTTGGGGCAGCAGCTGTCATCACTGGGGAGGTGCGGTTCCCTCTTCAGAAGGATCTCGGTGCCAGGTGGGAAAGCCCAGGCTTGTGAGGACAAGGAGTTCAAGTACCTCTCACAGCATGCTGCTCTTTGAGCCAAGCTGTGGAATATCAGTACTTCTGCCTTTCAGAAAAGGCAGCTTGTTGCTCACAGGGTGGAATGAGGGTTTGAAAAATCCCGTCTTGTTCACTTTCCTTTCTTGAAAAAGTGGCCTTAGCTTTTTGCAATACTTGAATAAGTGTGTACTTGCAGAAGATCTTCAGTAGCACAGTGATAGAGAGCTTTTTAGTGACTATTCTGTGAGGAACTGTGTGCAGTTCCCACTTTCATATCCCTTTGCTACCTTAAGAACATTAGGAAAATAAAGTCCTTCTCAGCAGAGAAACAGTTGAATCTTATGAGGTATTTAGTGCATCTGAAGTGTTTACAAATCAACTAAAATGGGGAGAAGCAAACTATTGAACTTGTTTGTAATTTAAACGTTAAATGCAAAATTATATACAGATGAAAGAGGAATACTGTAATTAACCTGCATTTACTAGTTTTTTCCTCGACTTTGCAGAGCCTTTTGATAAACATTTGCAAAGCCGCCTTTTGGGAGACTCCGTCTCCCTGTGTACTGTGTTCTGGAGATGCTGAAAATAAACCCGTTTACTGTGTATGTGTAAATAGCCTGGTAACTTGGTTTTTGGGCCAGTTTCAGTTAGTGTTCACATCCAGAGCAGCTTTGCACAGTAGACAGACCCAAGGATGTGGAGGGTTGGGCTGGGTTTTTTTGTAATTAAGAAATGTAAAATAACCAGGGCGGTCCCTGTGTACACCAGTGTAAATATCTTTGGTAACTGAAATGTACTTTAAGAGAACAAAATCTGTAAATAAACTGATTTATAAATTAATCTTGTTTCCTGGTTCTTTATAAAGTGGAACTTTTTAATTACCCAAACGGTTGCTAATTCTGAAGGTGTCCTGGAGATTTGTCCTTTGTACATTCCCCTTTCTGTCTGATGCTGTACTTGGGATGCCAATCACAACCCCAAAAATCCCATTAGAGTTGCCTTAATTATAATCATAACATTATTAGAATTTACTCGTTGTTAAAGCCAAGTGTTGATAAAAGCAGAACCAGAAAATAGCATTGCATAATCATTGCAGAAGTGGAATGCACGGCGTGACCCATAGGAGAAAAATTATTCCTTGTACATATTTATTTGAAATAGATATTAAAAACTCATAGTTTAAAACATTGGGGGGGCAGGGAGAGAAATTTTTATTATGCTAAACAGCAGCCTTGGAATTAAATTCTTCAGAGCCTGTGTTGTGTCGGATCCCTCAGTTAGTCTCCTAAATTGTGGCAGCTCTATAGAGCTCAGCACACACAGCCACTGCTGCTCCTGTACGTCTGCCATGGCTGGGTACAGCCTGGCAGAAAAGGCTTTGCTTTTCATTTGCTACAGACTTCTACAAAACTCAGCATTGATCTTTCCGGGTTGGACGATGTCATCTGCTCTCCACCACTCTTCTCTGTGAGTGAGTCCAACAGGGGGGACCTGCGTGAACAAAGCCGTTGCGAAGGGATGGCTCTGTGCTGAGCAGTTAGTTTCTCTTTGCTGTTCCCAAGCAGAACTACCTCATCCTGGAGGAGGACTTGATGCACTTGGATTTGTGTCATGGAAGCAGCTTTGCCACAGTGCGGTAAGAATAGTCCTCAGTGGAACAAGCTGGGAACACCATCCTCAGCCTTGGTACAGGCACAGAGGAACATTGCAGCCCTCTGAGCTCGAGGGGTCGGACCAGCCAAAGCGCAGCGGGGGATCATTTGATGTACAGAGGTCTGAGACAAAGTGGTGCTGCAGCCTCTGTGCGCTCATTACTGAGCAGCGGGAGAGCATCCCTGTCGCTGCTTTCCTAGTCCTGCAGCGATTTTGCCCTACGAGTCCTGTGTTTTCAGACAGGGATCTTGCAGCTGTCAGCATCCATTCCTGTAAGTGGCTTACAGTGTGTTTCATGGTAAAAAAAAAAAAAAAGTCTCTGGCTGAAGAACTGGCTTCCCTATAAAATGGTTCAAGTGGTGGGAATGTTGCCATGGTGCTCCAGCAAGTGACACAGCAAACTGCTGCCTTGCTGCTACTGTCCTTGCCCAGGACACCCCCTAATCAGCTTGATGAAGGCTCTAATTTCCTCATTTGCACGTCTACGTTGCTTCTCTTTGGCACTGACTTTCTACAGTGGCGGTTGTGCAACTCTTCCCAGAACCCTCAGAGTGCAGTTGCTTTCAACAACCATTTCACCTGTGGAACTGGTGAAACTCCCTGGTTGGGTAAGGGCAGGCAGCCACCTTCCCAACTGCACCCTGGAGGGAGCAGGGACTGTTTGGTTCCTTCCTTCCTGGGTGCCACCTGCTCCCAGGTGCCTCCCAGGGAAGTGGTGTTAGCTGCAGCCTTCCCACGTCCTAAAATGCCTGGCAGAGTGCTGGGGTGCTTGAAATGTTGACTCTGCTCCAGATGTCACTGCACTCTGCCTAGCACAAGGGCTTCTGTGATGTCCCAGCACTCATTAACACAGCCCTCAGAAGAAAAGAAGCTGGGGGGGAGCTGCTGAAGGCCAGCAGCTCTCTTCGGCGTGCAGGAAGGAGAGGAGTGGGGCTGCCCAGGCACTGGCATCCAGCCCGGAGCACGGGCCGTTGGCGGGCAGGAATGCTGATGAGATGTAATGGAGTTTGAAAGCACAGGGCGATCACCGGGATGCAGGTCCTGAGGGGGAGGGAAAGACGCCCTGTAAGATCTGGAAACTGGAGCAAACAAAACCCGTAACCCCAGCCCTGTGCCTTCCTGCCTTCTCCTGAATAAGATCCTGCAGACATTTGGGGAAACGAAGGAGAATAGACCTGTTGAGGGGTAGAAGCTCGGTTCAGGAGGGTGAAGGTTGAATGGGAATGGGACACACAGGGCACACTTAGGATGAAGGTGCCTTCTTTTGACTACCAGGTCTGCTGTGTGACGATGACCTGGAGCAGGTCTGGTTGGTTCCTGCTCTGGATGTTTGTTTCTCTTGGCCCCAGTTTTCCAGCCCTTTGCCCTAGCTGTGCAAGACCTGTTGTGTCCCTTAGGCTTCATTCCCTCTCCAGTGCTGGTTTCAGGTGGCCTTCTCTTGAAGGCTGGTTTCTCTGTCACTGCCCTGTGAAATCTAGGCCGGCTAGAGTTAGGGTTTTGCCTGTGAGATTCCTGGAGGTGGAATTAAGGCTGGTTCTGGGGTGTGTCAGAGATTTTATTTTCATAGAATCATAGAATGGTTTGGGATGGAAGGGACTTTTAAAGTTCATCTAGTCTAACCTCCATGCAGTGAGCAGGGATATCTGCAACTAGAGCAGGTTTCTCAGAGCCCCAGCCAACCTCACCTGGAATGTTCCAGGGATGGGGCATCAACCGCCATTCTGGGCAACCTGGGTCAAAGTCTCACCAGTCCCAGTGTAAAACGCTTCTTCCTTTTCTCTAGTCTAAATCTCCCCTCTTCTACTTTAAAACCATCACCATTGTCCTGTCACAACAGGACCTGATAAATAGTCTGTCCCCATCTTCTTTAAAGGCCCCTTTAAGTATTGAAAGGCTACAAGAAGATCTCCCTGGAACCTTCTCTTCTCCAGGCTGAACAAGCCCAACTCCCTCAGCCTGGCCTCACAGCAGAGGGGCTTCACCCCTCAGATCATTGCTGTGGCTCCAACAGGCCCCTGCCTCTCCCTTGCTGAGAACTCCAGAGTGGACCCATCACTGATGGGGAGCCTTCCCAAAGCGGAGCAGAGGGGCAGAATCCCTCTCCCTGCTGCCCACGCTGCTGGGGATGCAGCCCAGGGAGCCATTGGTTTCTGGCTTGCTAGCGCATGGTGCTGGCTCATGTCCAGCTTTCATCCACCAGCACCCCCAAGGCCTTCTCCACAGGGCTGCTCTCAAATTTTCTTGTACTTCAGCAAAATAAAGGACGCTGCAGGGGATCCTACCCTTTGTGTTACTTGACGTGAGGAGCTCAATAAGGAGCCTGATCCAGCATCCATGTCCTCCTGCATTGCTCTGCAGAGGTGATGGACTCAGGGCTGCTCAGTGAATCTGTGACTGGACACACCAGTCCGTGGAAGGTGAGACCTTGCTTACATTGCAGGACTACTGTCACAGCAAGAGAGTGCTCCGTTGTCATATGTGTGGTATTCTCAGTTTCATGTGCTGCAATTAAACCAGCTGCCAAATAATGATGTGACAAATCTGGGCGGTGTGGCCTCTTCTGATCTGCCTTCTGGAAGCTGGACAGATGAGCTGGAGTGGAAAACATCTGCTCTGTGCATGCTGGGTCATGGCTTTAAGTAGATCTTAAATTTGCAGGTGAAACGTTTCCTACCCAGACATACCAAAGATGGCACCAGTTCCTCCCGGTCCCCCCCCAGGTCCCTCTGACAAGAGTAAGGCCAGTGTCACTGCTGTCCTTCTGAGCAGGGAATGAATCAGCAGAGGGTGAGTAGCAGAAAGGGGCTGGTACGGCTCTAGTCTCTCTGCAGACACAACCTACGTGAACACATTCATCACATCCTGAGAATGCACACCAGATTTTCTTTTACGTCTGTTGTTATTACAACCTGACCGGGCATGAAAGGTAGAAATCAACTGTATCCAACCAAGCCTGTCTCACATAGTCAGCGATTCCCAGCTACCAGCGGAGGCTACAAGGGGATTTCTTGGTCTTCTGAAGGATGAGCCCAGCAGAGTCAATGCAGCAAGTGGGAAGCAGTGGGGATTCACACTTGTTCCGTGTGTTATTCCCTGTCTTGACAAACCCACAGAAGCTGGCAGGTTTATTGTGGAGGTGCTGTCAAAGGTCATTCTGAAACCATGTCTCCACAGACTTGTGACTGGTGCCACCAGTGGAAAAGTGCCACCTGGATTGGAGCATGCCAGCTGACTTCAGCTGGCTGGGAGGTGGAAGGTGGCACAATTTTCACTCACTCTCGGGTGCTGTTTGGAAATGCTGATCACAGAAATGATGCGTTTTCTGCTATTTAGAGAAGGACCACACTTCAAGCAGTGCTGTGTTCCAGATCAAGGAGGGCTTCACTGACTTATCAGCCCCATCTTGTGAAGGAAGGCTAAAGAGAGAGAGGAAAACTGTCAAGCCTTCTCTGCAACTAACACTTCTGAGGCACTCTCAGGAGAGTCGGATGTGAACTTCTCTGAACAGCCTCCGAAATGCCGGGGCTGGGTGACGGGGTTGCCGTGATTGTGTCATGAGTCTTGCATTGGTTGCATGTTTTTCTTGGAGTCAGTTCCTGGAATCACACAATTAGGTAGGAACGTGTTCTTTAATTTTCAAGGAAGAAAGTCCATTTCAGGATATCCCTGTCCCCGAACCTTCACAATCAAGAGAAGGTCCTGTGTCAGCTTACCTGGCCATTTTGAGATATTGGTGTTTTGCAGCTAGGCTTTCAAAGGAAAATCCTTTCTCTGCTTTCTGAAGCATAGTCCTTTACAGCACTTTAAGGGATGAAGACATAAAAATCCATGTGCTTTTTCCTCATCTCCTCTCTAGCTCAGCACAGAGGAGATCAGACTAGTTCTTTGTGTCTGTGAAAATGGTCCATTTTGGGTGCACAAAACAAGTTCTGCAGTCTTAAATGATTTTGGTGAGATCTTAGCAGCCTTTGAGGCTCTCAGCTTGTTGGTGTTGCCCACATGTTCTCAACTTCAAGGAGATTCCTGCTGACTGTGTGTCTGGGAAAGGAGATTTGAGAGCTGATGAACTTAATGAACTGAAGTCACCATTCAGCTGCTGCATGGGGATTTAGGCAGCACAGGAACCTCTATAGTGGTCCCTAGACTGTGGCCTTGCTACATAGGAGTGAAGCGCATCTCTTCCCAAAGTCAAGGATGTCAAGGTGGGTGTTGAAGGCCTTGCTGTGCAGTGCAGCTGAAAACCAAATAGGTTCCTAAATATACCCTGAGAGCCTGAAGCCAGGATTTAGGGCTGCGTGGGGGCTCAGCAGCCAGGCATCTAGGGGCACCCACCACCCAGACCCTGTGCTTTGGGGCCCATGGGCTCTGCCAGCAGCGAGGGTGTGCAAAGCAAGAGAGGGCAAAAAGGCAGGCAGTGCTGGGAGAGCATTTCTAAAACTTCCCCAGACTTCTAACACTTCTTGATTTTTTTTTTTCAATATGTCTTAAGTTATTTGCAAAGCCATCTTAAAAAGAGTTGTTTAAAAATCCCTGCTTCATCTTTGGCTTTCCATGCCCTGTCTCAGGGCGTTCTGCAATGAAAATGCATCTCTTCCCAGTTGTAGACAGAAGAAAAGCTTCATCTCTAGCTTTTAGCAGTATTAAAAATTAAAAAAGCTTTTGGGGCAAGTCAGTGCTTGGAAAGCCCCGCACCCTGCTGCTGAAGGAGGTTATTCCCTGGGGAGTTGTGGGGATGGGACATGCCAGCCTAGCAGCAGGGTCCTCAGCAGCACTTGGGCAGCAGGAAGCAGGAGCATCCCCACCCTGGGGCCTTGGCTGATGAGCAATAGGGTGGCTCACCTCAAAAGGAGCCAGAGCCTTGGGGTGTCAGTCTCTCACCCATCTCCCTTCTGGTTAGGTGCTGCTTTTGCATCTAAAAAAGGATTCAAGGAATTCCAAGGTTCTCCCTGAGAGGGAGGGGTGAGCTGGATGGGGAGGATGCTGACAATTACCCTGGTGCTGAGCACCTCTTCTTCACTGTGATAACCTAATCAAGCTGATGAGCCCTTCAAATAAGGACTTTAGCCCAGGGTAAAATAACGGTGATGATATCCCTAAGCACATGGACTTTTGTCTTTTAATACAAAGACAAGTCATAGCAAGGTATCTGGCAGTAGTGAAGAATCATCTCTCAGAGAAGCCCTGCATGGGCTGGGCTGTGCCTCTCTCCCTCCTCCTTGGACAGCAAGGTGTGATAATCCCTCAGGCATTTAATTGCAGCTGGTAGGGCTGAAGCAGACCATCTTCTGCACTATTTACATCAGCCTTGACCTGCAGAGCATGCATGGCTGCAGTTCCATGAGGGTCATATCCAACAGGCTCCATCCCTCACAGCCGGGCCATCTTGGGGAGCCCTGTAGCTCTTCCAAAGCCATGCCCCCTGTGAAGGCCCCTGCCCTCTGCTGCCACAACAAGGCTTGTCTCTGGCAGGCTTGTTTTTCTAGCATGGCAAGTCTGCTTAAAATACCTAGGTGGGGCCCAGTATGGCTAATGGCCTTCTGGGGATGGAGCCAGCAACCACCTCTCAACAGCAATAGGTATCCACAGTGCCGGGGGGGCCCCTGGACTCCGGGAGGGAGCAGAGGGCTGGATTTCAGGGCTGCATCCACCCTGGCCATGCCCAGCTCTGCCCAGCTCTGCCTCGGGGCACTGAGCAACGGGGTATCTTCCGCCTGGGAGCCAGTGACGTGAGTGCGTGCGTGAGCGGTGGCACGGCCACACTGGCAGAGGACACTGTGGCCAGACACAGGGCCACCTGGGATGTCAGGCTGCTTCTTTGGTGGGTGGTAGAGTTGGATTTTGGGGCTTCGTTTTGTGTCCTTGCTGCCCATCTCTGGCAGGGTTGGGGCAAGAGCAGCTGAGTCTCTGGGGTCCCTGGCAACTCCCACGGGGTAACCTGGCAGGCGCTGCCTGGTAACCCTGACTGACGTCAGGGTGTCTGAGCCGGGCGCTGCCCTAAGGCTGGCAGCTCCCCTTCAGGGGTGTCATAAATGGTGGCACTGCAAGTTTTGGGCCTGAATCATCCACGTTTATTCACTTTAACAGAATTTTATCACTTGACTCTCTCTGTCTCTTTGCAGGAGGGTAGCACTGCGGCCTCACCCCNAGCACTCTTAAATCCTCCCTGCACCCCTGGCCTTGCATCCTTCACCCCCTCTGCACCCTCCGCATCAGCACCCCTCGATCCCCCCTGTCCTCAGTCAGCACCCCTAAATCCCTCTGCGTCTCTGCCCCAGCCTCCCTGGAGCGTCAGCCTGGTGGGAAGGCCCAGGCTCTCACCACCATGACCAGGGCTACCCCCGCGATGGCCAGGCCCGGCTTAGCACCATCCC
>VWZY01010092.1:0-12281 GCA_013399075.1 Chloroceryle aenea
GTGTATCCCAGAGATTTAGAGAACAAGAAGGCTACAGACAAACCAGGCCTCACAGAAGGTGTTTTACTAAAAACAGACAAAGCTGTAAAATTTATATCTATGAAAAATGAAGTGAAAATTAGTATACTTCAGGGATGTTTAGAAAGTGGAAAGCCTTCTAAATTGTTTACCATTCAATCAAAAGCAGTATCAGAGAGTGGAACTGCAAAATTATATAAAATAATAATGCTGTGAACAGAACCACAAGGTGGAATGAAGAAGACAGAGATTGTTTCACATTTTCCTGTATGCAAGATTGTTGAGGCCAATGATGTTTACTGGCATGTGCCAGAAGTATGATTGTATTTGTAGTTTCATCTCTGGCTAATGTTAGGAGTGTTGCCTTTCTTATTTCTATCACTGATATTACCTGTGGCCATGGTAAATCATTGTTTGATAAAAATACAAGAACTAGTTATCCAATTTCTTGTCAAGATACCAGCAGGAAAGCAGACAAGGAAGCTGAAGATACAAGAACTTCTAGAGGCAATGGCAATGAAAAGAAATCAAGAGAATAACCTTGTTACATAGCCACATAGGTGAGAAACAGAAGGACCCTGTAAAGTGGTAAAAATATTTTAAAATCTTATAATTTTTAAAAGCAGAGGGAAAAAAAAGTGTATTCCACAAACCACCAGTATATTATAAAAAGAAAAGTTCATAGATTATTTTAATAATGGGATAAAATACCATTTCTGAAAATAAATATTCCTCTAGGAACTAAAATATAATGATGAGAAGGAAGTCATAACCAGATCACAAAATGCCAGGTATAAAAGTATTTCAGTAGAAGTGAAATACATCTTCAGAAAATTAATGAGGCATTTGAATGTCTGCTGGAAAGAGGTACAAGTGTGTTTCACTCAACCGGACAAGGCTTAATAGAGATGGGATCTGAGTCAAAGGATCAGGAGTCAATACTAGATTATTAGAAAAAAATAGAATGAGACAGAAAACAATGAAAACACAATTGACACTAACAATGATGTTGATAAACACACACAACAAAGGACCCTGAAGGAGATTGTGTCTCAGTTATGCCAAAAATTACAAGCTCCTATGAAGCTATTTCCATACTTGTAGAAGAGTAGTCAAGATCAGAACCTAGCCTACGACAAGTATGCTCAGATTTGAAAGAGTCAAAACAACTCATCATACAATTCCCACATCACAGAAGCAAGTGATTATGAGAAATTAAACTGTTGTTTTCCAATGATTGATAGATTTAGACTAAATACATTATCTACATTTAAATAAATTATGGGTTGGAGCACAGTGGTGCAATATGAAGGACTACTGGTCTAAATCTGCACATAAGCACAATGTCCTTCCTGTAGAATAAAGGTCAAGGCCAAACATTATTTTCTGCTGTGTCTGTAATCTGTTCCTGTAGGTGAATGATCACAGATCTCACTAAGTATTTAATCCTTCAGATTAAATCTAGGTAAACGGTATTTTTCAGGCCCACTTCGCACACCAAAGAACAAACAAAGGTAATAAACTGTTCTGAGAAGGTAATATAATATGGGTTTCCAGAATAAAACCTACTTATAAACTATTGCAACTGCAAAATTCATATACATCAGTTCCATGTGTACTTTCATCCCTCCCCTGCCCTTTTTTTTGTTTGTTTTACTTAACAATATATCAAGAGGACAAAAAAAAATATAAACACTATTAATTCCTGCTTCATTATCACTTATTCATCTAAGAGGTTTTACCAGCTTTTATTTCAGTTAAAGGTAATCTTTTTTTTTCACTTTAAATCTATGTCTCTTGAGGACAGCAAACTTAAAAGGCCTCCAGCCAATAGTCCACCAGGGAGAGACAAAATAACTGCTAGGAGAATTTATCTTCCTTACAGTTGAAAGCTGTTCATTCTCCCCAACCAAATCACTAAAGGTTTTAAAGGCCTTGTAGAAAAACTCTTAACACAAAGGTAGAGATAAAGGCATGCATGGCAAAAGTTTATATTCTCAGTTGATTTTTAACTCAATTCAGTGGTAGTCCAGAAGTAATATAAACTAAAAAGCAAACTGTTCTAGTATTAATTTATTTTATATATCCATGCACTTTTTGTAGAATCTAGAACATTTTAGAGATCTGACATTTTTTCTTTTGCATTTTTAAACTGCGATTTCTTGACAAAATTATAGGTCTATATTTCATCCAGATGGTAGGGTGTTTTTTTTTATAATAGAATGTAGTTATTATGGCAACACGATTAAAGCAAAATTTCTTATATGATAATGTAAATTAAAAGTAATAGAATGTACATATTTGTTGTGATATTTATCTATGTAATGCATTTAATACAGTGCATTATAATGTTTTTATTTCCTCCTCTAGTATTCATTTTGACTTTCTCTTATAAAGCACCTACCACATTTCTTATACTTGCTCAGTTATATTAGAGAGTTTAACAATTTCCCTGAAGGAAGGGAAAGAAAGGAAAAAAAGGAAGTCTATAAAAAAATAATACTTTAGCTTGATGAAACTTGAAGAGAATCTTGCTTGTCTTTTACTAGTTTCCTCTTATGTCCTATTTGTATTTTCTTCTTACTCTTCTCTTTCCATACCATAGCAGATTTCTGTTCTACAACTGCAGGGCATTAAGTGTAGTATGCAAAAGATGCTGAAAGAGGAACTCAAATGAGTTTTACAAATTTGTGGGTTTTTTTTGTTTGTTTGGGGTTGTTTGTTTGTTTGGTTTGTTTTGTTTGTTTTGGTTTGCTTTTTTTCTTTTTTTTTCCTTTTTTTTTTTGTTGTTGTTGTTTTTTTGTTGTTGTTGTTTTTTAATTGTTTGTAATGTCATTTAAATTCTTCTACCTTCAGAAATGCTGTAGTTGTCCAAGAAGAAGTTGACACTTCTCTGCCTGCTTTTGCCATGTGACAACTGCCCCTATACTTTCTTACACAGACTTGGACTTAGAATCTGCTTTCTCTACCTACACTAAATCTTTTGGAATATTTTGCTGAAAAGAAGGAATATCCCATAATTTTATTTGAAAAATGCATTGGGACCATGTGGCTTCACTTTTTCAAAAGGATCTAGCAAGTGCAGTGTTTATCAAGGATGGGGGAAGTATAGCTTCTGTTGAAACTGTAATGAAAGGAAACCCAAAACCACACTACTTAGGGGAGTGAGCCTACACTGGATATCCTTAGCTGGACTGGGCCAGTGTGGAAGCAGGAATTTAAAATTAATGATGTCAAAATCAAAGCAGCAGAGGGGATAATCTTTTGTGCATCTTAACGGGCAAAGAACTCACTGCAGGACTAAGACACCTTGGTCCTTATTTCCATCCCCTTGAAATTATTTCAGAATTCTGTGAGAGAGTAATGGACTGAAAATAGACAGTAGGGATAGAATACTTGCTTTTTACATTCAGCTTTGCTGAGAGGCAGAAGAGAGTAGTCTGTCTCATGAAGTTACCTACTGGAAATAAAGTTCTTTCCCACTCTTCCTCCAGGCCTTGCCAGATGGTAATTCACTATTCTCTAGTGAAAGCCTTTCTGAAGGAATGATTTTTCTTTCGTCTATAACTCTCATCTCTGAAAAGGGGGGACAGAATTTTGGAGATTCTAAGGCTTAAGCTTCCTAGATCTGTTCATAACTAGGGTGTCAATTAAAAAGAAGGAGGACATTTGTGAAAAAAACCCTACTCTTATAAACTTTGTATCTATTTATAATGGACTGTATTTAGTTGACCTAAACCTCCCTATCATTTTAATTACAATATGGTGAATAACTTTGTTGACATAATATGCTATTGTAGCTCTAGAGGCATTTTCTGTGGGGAAAGTGACTTTCCAGTGAGTACAATCCAGTTACAGAACTTGAAATACTTTCACTTGCAGAATTTAAAACCACATGAAGGTGTGTTACCTTCATTTGTACTGCTAATTTAACCAACTTTTCAAATAAACAAGTGTATTCTGTAAACAAGAAGAGTTTTGTACATAAATGAAGGCATATAGATCTCACTATTATTTTCAACCATTACCAATATTATGTTTAATAGTTCCATCAATTTTTATTAGCATATATGTTTCCTTACTGAATGGGTCATAATTATTGGTAGCAAATAAGACATAAGGAGGAGGTTATTTTAATACAATTAAATTTTAATATAATTTAATACATTTAATTCAAAGAATGAATTAAAACTTAAACATCACTGAAGCACTGAAATTGATGCCTATATATCTATTTCTCCTTTTCCATTTTTTTTCAATATCTCATTCATTTAGCACAAGATCTTTTTTTTTTTTTTTCCTGCTTCATTATCCTAACATTTGACTTTAAAAGGTAACAGCTGACATTAAATTAAAACTCAATGCTATAAATGAATTATTTTTGTCAGGTAGTTCTCTGCATAACCATGTAAAAATCTCAACTCATCTGTGTTGAGCACTGCATGTAAATAATTTAACATAGCCCTAATCCTTGAAACTATAAAGAGAAATTAGAAAGTGAAAATTTAGTCTGGTTCAAAAACAAGTTAAGGGCAATATTATTGCATTCCTGAAGGCGTAATATGACATTGATGAACCTTAAAGATGCTAGTAAGCAGTAAGAGGTTCTATACCGTTTAGAGAATTCTTACAGGAATGTTTTAGTTTCTTTGAAGAAAAATGTTTCAGATACTCTGACCCTACATACGTACATCAAGGATATTGAAGAATCATCATGTACTATAAATAAATTTTTTTCTATTCAGAAGTGTATTCCAAAATCCATTGACACAAAAAAAATGTTCAAAGGTACATTTTTTTATCCAATATATACAAAATCGCTGAAAAAAAGATACCCTAGGAATTGCCTAATTAATTAAAGACTAAATACAGAACAGGAAGAGTAATCAAATGTTAGACACATTTCTTTTCATGTCATTCACAGAGGTTGTTCAAATCATTCTCTTAGAAGACACATAAAGTCCAAGAATTCCTCTAAAGGAGGAAAGAAGAGTCTTCTCGTAGTGTTCCTATTGCTAATCACTAGCAGAAATTAGCCTTCATATTTAAAATAATAATAATAATAAAGTTCTTACTATATTATCTAAGTTTCTGTTCTATTCTGTAACTCTTTTGTTTGTTTGTTTTTCTTTAATCACAGAAATTGATGATAAAATAGAACAGAAATGACAAAGACCCTTTTCCACATGCCTTAAAAATAATGATCTGTGGGAACAGATACTTCTGTAGCTTAATTCTATCCCTAGCTCTTGTTTAGCAGCTGTAATATGTACAAATCCCTTAATTTATTATCTTTCTATTGTCATTGTCCATGATTGAGGTGCTCCCTTACCATGTCACAGAAGGAAAACTGTGCCTGATACTACCTTAATATGATTCTTCCATTACATTATTGAATGCCAAATAATTTTTCACAGACTATAATTAAACAGCCCTGCAGTGTCAGCTGAATAGCTTTCTCAATCTTAGTGGAGATGGAATAAAACTAAAAAGTATAAATTTGGAATTAAATTACCTCAATGCCCCATCTTTGACTATGGTTGGTAGCATATGTATAAGAGTGTAAGAACAGAGCAGCCCTTTTATATATGCAATCAAATAGGCTCAATGGATATTCTATATTCAGCCAACCTACAACTTCGCATACAGACAGCAATAGTGAACCAAAATGATGACTAATCTTGGCTTTACATCTAAGTGTGCTTCTCAAAGGGCTAACTTGTTCTGGTTTAAGATGTGGTATAACCAAACAGTTTTGTTGTTAAGATAAAACATAATACATGGCTGCTGCAAATGCATTTTGATTTACTTTAAGGTTAGTTCTTTATAGGAAAATAGGCTTAACATGTATTTTCAGATATCAACAAGCCAGTATTTCATGACCCAGAAATACAATTAATTGTTACTACATAATATTTACTTCTGTGATGGAAATTTTATATCTAAGAAATATGATCAACACATTCATGGTATATATAAAGTCTAAGCTCCAGTATACTTACATCTGTGCATCTCTTAGAGAGAAAAAAGATAAATGTGTTCTCATTGAAAACTGTACTTATTGTACTCACATGTTTCAGAGAAAATATTTTATTTTTGGTGTTAAATTAGATGATATTAGGTCTTAGAATAACCCTGTGTTTTGACTTTTAGTTGGTATATATCATAATATAAAAAAAAGTAAAATTAAAATGAAACGTTAGTTGTTCAAGATATTTTTCATTTCAATTTAATTTTCTGGAAAATTCTGAAATGTTCAATGTTCATTCCAAAACAAATTAAAAGTAAATATCAAATGTGAAACCTCCTGTTAAATGGAACTTCCATTGTAACTTTCTATGGTAAGTTAAAAGGCAAAATAATAGCAAGACTGAAGAACTACTTGTAGATCTTCAGTGGTTAGTACAAAGGGAGAATACTTTCACCAGGAATATCTGTGAATAGCTGGGCTAAAATGGCATAGATATAAAATTTTAATTACACCTGAAAGTTATCCAAAGCATATTTATTTTAGTGAAGTGTGTGTTCAAATGCATAATTCACTCATTTAATTGCCTCTATTTCCCTTTAGACATATATTTATTTAGAATATTTCCACTGTCTCAAGGAATATATAACTGATCCTATACTTATTGCTTTCTAGTATGATACTCTGTCTTTGGTATAGTCTCCCGAGGGGACAAGAAAGATGTCTTTGATGTCAGCTTCAGTGATTCCACCGTATCAAAGGCAAGCAAAATTAATGATAACAGTGAAAGAAGCTGCAAAACACAGTCCTAGAGACCTTAATTTCACATTCTCTAAGCATATGCCTTACAGGATTGCCTCCGAATACTACTGCAAGTTAAAAATAACTTGATAGTTTATTTCTTTTATGTAGCAAGAAGTATAACCTTTTATGCTGGCCCTGTTGTTAATGGGTAGCCTTTGAGCAACTGAGAACCTAATGGGAGATATTCACAGTTTCTGATTTATATTTACAATTTAACTAGATGTAATGCTCAGAAGAGTGCTTACTAGGATTTTAAAAATGTAAAAAAAACATTACCTGGTAAGTTAACATAATCTTTTTAAGTTGCAAAACTGTTTAAGCTTTTGTCCCAAAATTTGACTTAATGGCATCAAAGGGTTTCAAAGTAAGAAAATACTATAGATTTCTATTTTGGTATAAGCATAAAATGGTATCACAGAAGACATTATGATTGAAATACCAAACCAAACCAAACACTACAGTAAACAATAACCAAATGAGCTAAGTGAACTAACTGGTTTTATTAAAAAAAAAAAAAAAAAAAAGATTAAATTGCAAGAATGAGTGAAGGCAATTTCAAACATGAAAGTTCTGGAAAGGTTCAATCAATATCTGTAGTGATTGGAAAAAAAACCCAAGCACGCTGCATTTTGTAAAAACCCTAGTAGTTAATAGGAGGAAGGCTAAATACTGTGCAGTTCTGTATCTGTTGGAGTTCTCTAATATAACTGAGAACTTTTGACTTGTGGCAGATTGTCAGACATGTTAATGGTTGGACTTGATGATCTTAAGGGTCTTTTCCAACAAAATGATTCTATGATTCTATGTGATACCCTATTTGAAAGCAAGTTACTTATATAGACTGCAGTTTAGTATAATATATGTATAATATGGGAGCACAGCTCAAAACAAAGGAGTAGTTTAAAACACCACCAAAAACCTGAAAATTAACCACAGTGCTTGACCTGACTTGTGCCTGACTTCAACAGTCAAAATCTGGGTACACTTTTCAGCCCACACTGATGTTTTGTAGCTGTGATGTAACTCTTCTTGGTCTTTATTTCTTTCCAGCAAAAACTACCAGCAAGAGTTCAATTCAGTTGCTAGTTATCAATGGTTGCCAGTGCTTTAATTATTTGACATACAAACATGAGATAATGGCATTTTTAATCTAATGTCTTTTTGCCTGCTTTGTGAAAGAACTCTCCAAGTTCTGCCAAACACATTAGGATTGAGACAGCATGTTTGGCATTTATCTTGCTTGATGATGAACAACAGGGAAGAGTGCTCTGTTTTTTTTATTAAATCCTACAAAGGGAAATTTGAATATAAAATAGTGCAGTTGCAGATGTTTCAAAGACAAGTAAACAAAATATGAAGGAAGACTTGGAAAATGCATTTGAAAGTATTTGAAGAAGAGTATTATTGTTGTCTTGAAAAGTCTAAGGAGTAAGACAGAAGCTTTTATGGTCTCATTTAATTATAAATTAATCAAGACAGTGGTGTAGAGTGGGGACTGTAATATCTTAATTTATTTAACTCAGAATCACACCCACTACAAAACAGTAAAAGAAAAATAAATCTAGATATGCTAACAGCACTGTAGCAGCAAAGGTAGAAGATACAAACTTTTAGTTCCTATAGAGATGTTGTAACAGTGCCGCTGCTACTCTTTTGCAGAAAAAAATGAGTTGTCAGGTAGTTCACAGAATCACAGAATCACAGAATAGCTCATGTAGGAATGGACCTTCAGAGTTCATCCACTCCAACCCCCTCCTGCAAATTCAAAGCAGGGCTAATCTGATCAGAAGACTCAGCAACATGTCCAGATGTCTTTAACACCTCCAAGAAATCCTGCTGCTTCTCTCAGCACCTGTTCCAGTGTTTGTCCTCCATCATGGTACAAGAGAGAAATGATTGTATCGAATCTGGATTTCCTATTTTCAAGCTTGTGGCTGTTGTCATGGTCATTTGCTGTGCACATGCAAAAAAAAGTCTGACTACATCCTCTCTTTATCCTCTGATCAGGTAGTTACAGAGAGCAGTAAGATTTCTCCTTCACCTTATCTTACCCTCTTGAGCAGAGAAGTTCTATCAGTCACTGCATACATCCTGTGCTCCAGCCCCCAGTCATCCTGATGGGCCTTTGCTGGACTTGCTCCAATATGTCAATGTCTTTCTTGTACTGGGGATCTTTAAATTGGGTAAAATAGTCTGGATTTGGTCTCACAAGTGCTAGAAAGAGGAGAAGGATCATTTTTCTGGACTCACTGGCTAGAAAATTTGTTAAAATAGCCAAAGATGTGACTGGCCACCTTTGTTGCAAGGGCACACTGCTGTTGGCAGATGTTAGAAGATGAAAAAATCTACTCACAAAATGAAAAAAGTAGGGGCCAATTTTTTATATCTACCATATAAAAAGCTCTCTTGTAAGTATTACTCCTCACAAAAGCCTGTGTAATAGAACCTTAAGCAAGTAACAATTAAGAAACATTAACTGAACAATATCAAGTTCCAAGAATGTATGATGATCATTCTTCCTGCTACTGATGTCAAGCCAACCCTTAGAATTCTGGCAACATAAATCAAGTCTAAGGATTTAATAGGGATCACAAGACCATATTATGTTGAGGGTGACAGAATCAATATTACTTTTATGTACTTGCTGAAGATTTTCAGACTGGAAATTTATAAAGCTTTATCTGCTTTTTCAGTCCTAGTTTTCAGAACTAGAAGCAAAAGGATATCAGTCCCTGAGCTTAAGAAAGAAGTCTTTACAGTGAAGTTTCTGATCCCTAGATACAAATATGTACCATACTGTGTTTTATTTAATCAGCCTTAAAGTTTTAAAAAAGAAGGTGAACATAAGTAACAAATACCAAACAATAATTTAAAAGGAGTGCAAATGATCAGAGTCCACAAGCAGGTTTGAAGATTAGATCATTTACAATGGTTATGTTATTGAATGCCATTGAATTTATACTCAGCTAATTTTTAATTCAGGCAGCAGAAATACTTACAAGTTTTACTGAGATTTTAACATCAGCTTTCCAAGAACAAACAATGAATTTTTTTTCCAGATACAACTTCAGTAAAATGACTACAGAATGATGACAAAAGTACAGTTGNTGGCAGATGTTAGAAGATGAAAAAATCTACTCACAAAATGAAAAAAGTAGGGGCCAATTTTTTATATCTACCATATAAAAAGCTCTCTTGTAAGTATTACTCCTCACAAAAGCCTGTGTAATAGAACCTTAAGCAAGTAACAATTAAGAAACATTAACTGAACAATATCAAGTTCCAAGAATGTATGATGATCATTCTTCCTGCTACTGATGTCAAGCCAACCCTTAGAATTCTGGCAACATAAATCAAGTCTAAGGATTTAATAGGGATCACAAGACCATATTATGTTGAGGGTGACAGAATCAATATTACTTTTATGTACTTGCTGAAGATTTTCAGACTGGAAATTTATAAAGCTTTATCTGCTTTTTATACTCAGCTAATTTTTTCTTCAGGCAGCAGAAATACTTACAAGTTTTACTGAGATTTTAACATCAGCTTTCCAAGAACAAACAATGAATTTTTTTTCCAGATACAACTTCAGTAAAATGACTACAGAATGATGACAAAAGTACAGTTGGCCATAAAGGAATTACTTCTAAAGCTTGTCACAGTTGCAGAATACAGTAACATTAAGTCAAGAACAGTAAATGTAACAATAACAAAATAATTTTGTACCCAAGAGAGGAATAGTACTCTAAACTTCTTTACAGATGGGAATCTTCCTGGATATTTCAGTAGGAAGTTTTCTGTTCACACAAATGGAGACCAGAGTGTCACTAAAGACGAATTCCACAGACAGAGATCATGTTATTTTCAAAGCATCATTGTGTAGCTTAGAAACTAACAGATAATGATGTCCCAAAATGTCAAAATGTTAATATTTTTTATCATTTTATGCACTGTCAGCTTTACTTCAGCACAAAAGTCATCAAGCATTTCACATGAATTCTTTTTCCTATGATAGGAATACTGTTTTGAAAGCAAGCAAAGACTTTTCTAAAATTAAACATACAGATAGTAAAGTTAGAATCCATTTTGTGTTAAATATTTTTTTTTTTCTCTACAACTAAACTGATCCACAGAGACTAGTCTTGATGTAGTAAAGAATTTCTTGCAAATGTAGCTGGGATGCACCATATGACTGTCTTAATCCAGCCTTCAACAGCTAAAAAACTAAGATTAATGGCATTTCTGAAAACCCCTGATGCTCTTTCTATTTCTAGGAAGTATCCATATGCAGTGAGCTTGTTGAATAAATAGCTGATTTGCAGGCTGTCTTGGCCAAATTGTTGTTGATTCTAAGTAATGAAAAAGAAAACTAAAGAGAACGAAATTGCTTCACTTCCAAATGTGTGGATCATCTATATCTTATCAGACTGGTTTAGCTATGTGTCCCTTCATATGTGGAAAATCCCATTTGCAACAGGATAGAAGTAGGAAGGACTGCATTTGGCATAGTCAAAGAAAAAAATGTGTAAAAGAGTAAGAGAATATTTCTGAGAAATATGTGGATGATTAGGGAGGGCCATTTCATTGTGAGCTTATGAAGAAAAACCTATAAGCCTTAGAGATTGTTGGTTGAAACTGATGTTACAGATGAAGACCATGCTTAGTTTATGGGTCTTCTTGACAGACTGTATTGAGTTATTTGAAAAAGTGTTTGGGGGAAAAGCAGGTAGCACATGGGGCATGGAGAAATAATAAGAGTTTTCCTTTATTCATATTGAGCACTGTCTGTTACGTGTTCTGGAGATGTCACAGAACAGACTGGAGTTTTCTTGCAGAGACAAGACAGCTTAGGGACATTGACTGAGACCGGTGAAATAAGATATGATTCTTTAGTTCAACATATATTTTCTGTTTCACTGTTTATTGATGTTAATTTGTTGACCTAACTCCAGGTAAAAAAATCCCACAGTGAAGATAAATTTTCATGATGCAGAGACATCTTTTAGGCCAGAAATATTCCCTACTGCAAGGCCTGTCAGCCTGACCTCGGTGCCTGGCAGAGTTATGGAGCAGATCATCCTGTGTGCAATCACACAGCAGCTACAGGATGGACAAGGGATCCGACCCAGCCAGCACGGGTTTAGGAGAGGCAGATCCTGTTTGACCAACCTGATCTCCTTTTACGATCACGTGACCCACCTGATAGATGAGGGGAAGGCTGTGGATGAGGTCTATCTGGACTTCAGCAAGGCCTTTGATACTGTCTCCCATAATATACTCCTGGAAAAGCTGGCAGCCCATGGCCTGGACAGGGGCACTCTGTGCTGGGTGAGAAACTGGCTGGAGGGCCGGGCCCAGAGAGTGCTGGTGAACGGGGCTGCATCCAGCTGGCGGCCGGTCACTAGTGGTGTCCCCCAGGGATCAGTGCTGGGCCCAGTCCTGTTTAACATCTTTATCAATGATCTGGATGAGGGGATTGAGTCCACCATCA
>VWZY01010092.1:17083-40504 GCA_013399075.1 Chloroceryle aenea
CGGGAGAAAACAAATGGGTGTAGTAGAGGAAAAGAACACAAGAAGAAAACTACATGGTGACAGATTATCCCATGTGGTCAGCTCACTACCTATTCATTTAAACTTCATCGTTTATGTCTTTTGAAGCAAGAACTATTCATATTGTTCCATGATGACTTCTTTAATTCAACAGAGAGCAACATGCTCTAGTAGCTGCCATGGCCATTCAGAAGCAGTAAGAGTTTTTGTTTTACAGAATCATAGGACCATAGAGTACTAGGGTTTGAAAGGGACCTCTGGAGATATAGTCCAACACTCCTGCTAAAGTAGGATTGCCTAGAGCAGATTGCACAAGACTGTGTGTAGAGGCATGTTTTGAAAGCCTCCAGAGGAGACNGTTGAAGTAGACAACATCTACTGTTCTCCCCTCATCTACCAGCTGGTTACACCATCATAGAAGACTATCAGATTAGTTAAGCATGATTTCCCCTTGGTAAATCCATTCTGACTACTCTGATAACCTTGAACTCCTCCACATGCTTAGAGATGACTTCCAGAATGAGCTGTTCCATCACCTTTCCAGAGATGGATGTGAGGCTGACTGGCCTGCAGTTTTCTGGGTCCTCCTTGCCCTTTATGAAGACTGGAGTGACATTTGTTCTCCTTCAGTCCTCAAGCACTTCTTCCATTCTCCATGGTCTTTTTAAGATGATGGAGAGTGTCTTGAGCAGTTAGATCTGTCAGCTCCCTGAGCACTCATGGGTGCATCCCATCAGGACCCAAGGTTTTGTGACTGTCCAGTTTGCCTAGGTGATCTCTAACCTGTTCATCCTTGACTAAGGGAAAGTCTTCCTCCAGACATTCTCTCTTACCTTCAGGGTATGTGATTCCTGAAGGCCATCCTTAGCAGTAAAGACTGAAGCAGACTCTACCTTTGCCCTTCTTGAACTTCTTTACATTCCTCTCCACTGAACTCTCCAGGCTATCTCGGTCTGACTGAATGACAGCGCAGCCTTCTGGTGTGTCATCCACTCCTCCCAGTTTAGTAACATCAGCAAATATGCTGAGGGTACACTCCTTCCCTATATTCATGTTACTGATAAATATGTTGCATAAGACTGGATCCAGAACTGACCCCTGGGGAACACCATGAGCTACAAACCTGCAACTAGACTTTGGCCCACCAATAACAGCCCTCTGAACTCTGTCATTCAGACAGTTCTCAATCCACCTCACTGTCCTCATCTGACACTTCCTCAGCTTTCCTATGAGAATACTATGGGAGACAGTGTCAAAAGCCTTGCAAAGTTGAAGTAGACAACATCTACTGTTCTCCCCTCATCTACCAGCTGGTTACACCATCATAGAAGACTATCAGATTAGTTAAGCATGATTTCCCCTTGGTAAATCCATTCTGAGTACTCTGATAACCTTGAATTCCTCCACATGCTTAGAGATGACTTCCAGAATGAGCTGTTCCATCACCTTTCCAGAGATGGATGTGAGGCTGACTGGCCTGCAGTTTTCTGGGTCCTCCTTGCCCTTTATGAAGACTGGAGTGACATTTGTTCTCCTTCAGTCCTCAAGCACTTCTTCCATTCTCCATGGTCTTTTTAAGATGATGGAGAGTGTCTTGAGCAGTTAGATCTGTCAGCTCCCTGAGCACTCATGGGTGCATCCCATCAGGACCCAAGGTTTTGTGACTGTCCAGTTTGCCTAGGTGATCTCTAACCTGTTCATCCTTGACTAAGGGAAAGTCTTCCTCCAGACATTCTCTCTTACCTTCAGGGTATGTGATTCCTGAAGGCCATCCTTAGCAGTAAAGACTGAAGCAAAGAAGGTATTCAGTGATACCAGCTTCTCTGTATCTGTCACCAGGGCACTCACCTCATTCAGTAGCAGGCCCACATTTTCCTTCATCTTCCTTTTCCTACAGATGTACTTGAAGAAGCCTTTATTTATCTCTTTCATATTGCTGCCTGCATAGTTTGGCAATGTTCCTCCATTCCTCCCAAGTGTCCAGTCTCTTCTTCCACATTCTGTAAACTTCTGTCTTCCATTTGAGTTTTTCCAGAAGCTGCCATTTTGAACCTATTTCTTCATTTTGATAAAATTCACATTTTCTCTGTGTGCATTTAACAGTGGGAGGAATAAAATATCATTTGTCTTTTTCTGCTTAACTGAGATCAGTGAAGATCCTCTTCAAGATTTTCTTTGAAGCACCTTCTGTTTGGAACAGGATGCTGAAGTACCTTGCTTATCTTCTGTAAGAAGTCTAAGTCTCTGACTGAAGCACTAAATGTTTTTCCTAGGGAGGAATATATATTATCTTGACATTTGCCTATATTATGTTCTGCAGATGAATGAACTATTATGTCTTCCACCTAGTAAATGACAAGCTGGCATTTTTTTTTAGGTAAGTACAAACACTTATCCTCTAATAACTACTTAGGTATAGAACCTTTTATTTTAAAAATCTTATTGTTACATCTAGTTAACATCTTAGACATTTAATTTAGAAAGAAATACTTGGAACTAGTAAAAGAGAGATCCACTAAGGCCTTTGCTCATTAAACTCCTGATAAAGAACTAGACAAATCATCAAATAGAAATAAATTTTTTATTTAACATTTTGAAACAGACTTTGAAAACAGTGAAAAGTATTCCCGCACATCCAGAAGAAGTTTAACGTCTTGAGTTTTCATTTTCTTTTGCCTTTAAGATATTAGTTGTATTTTTAATTTCAAGTGCAAGGTTCTTGTTAAAACTCCATCTATGTTAATCAGCATGTCCATCATTTCTTCAGTATCTGGGCGCAGGAGAACTAAACAAAGGTGAAAATATAAACATTATTTCTGGCTGTGTTAACTTGGTGCCTAAAGGTCAAAACCTTAGGTCTTTTGAAAAGTTACTGCATTTCAGCAGCTGCTATTACTGGGCAGAACACTACAAATTTCCACTAAAACCCCACATGCATACCGTCATATCTTCTGAATTTCTCTATATTTTTTGACATGCCCAGTTACAGGACTAAACCAAATGTAGCCAGGTTGCATATGTACACTTGAGAGCATCCCAAGAATGCACTGCTGTTGATTGCATATTCTATCCCACTGTCCCATGATCCATGCTCTCTCCATGTTCCCTTCACACTTTCCTTCGTTCAGACATTGCTGTTATGTCTTTTCCTCATATTCTCATTCATCCCAAGTTATTTTTGATACAGCATCTCCTCCAATGGTTCTTTACACCAGCCATTTAGTTCTTGCTTGCCGAATCACAAAATCACAAAATAAAAACTTTAACACGATTACAGGGAAAAAGAAAAAAAAAAAAAAAGGGGGGGGGGAAGCAAAAAATGAATGTTTGAGCTGAAATGCCAGCCTTGTTAGAACAAGGAACAGATCAGATAGTGAGCATTTTACAATAAACATAAATGTAATATATTGTTCTGATCCACACTGTTAAACCTAGAGATGCTCCGTGAGTTGACTGCCTTAGCACTGGGATATAAGCATAGCCCTTGCTCTTTTGTTTCTTGACCTCACTCTGTGTCTTTGTCTTCCAGAAAATTCTCATAGACTTTGGAATGTGATCATCAAAGCATAATTGCAGTCTAAAAAATGTAGATTGTCAATCAAATATGGCGGATAGATTCCTGGAAAAAAAAGCAGTTAGTTTCATGTAGCATGCTATTGCATGTTTGTTTTTCTGCAAATTAAAGAGTAATGTGATACTTAAACACTGCAAGTATCATGAAGTGAAAGCATTCACATGAATTTACTGAACACAAACATCTCTGGCATTACACCACATAATGCACAGAAAATGTCTTTTGAAAAATTCTTAAAGGAAGCAATTGTTAGACCGAAGATGCCAATGTATAAAAAGTAAAGTATTAACATTTCTCTCTACTTATAGAAGAGCATTGGAAAAAAAGTAAAAGGCAAAAGATAACAAAAGAAAATATAATAATTTAATTTGATACATTATTCTATGTAGAAATTCACCCAGAAGAGAAACATTTCAGGGATATAAAATCTTAAAGCTGAGAATGGAAATTTGCTTTATTTTACCCTTCTGAATAATATTACTTTCCTTTAGTTCCTTGGACATGGAAAATGAGTGTATAAAAACTGCATTTTTTGACATAAACAGAATATATGTGGAAAGGTGTGTGTCCAAAACTACTAGACTCAGGATTTTGTTTCTCTCTTAAGTAACTTTCTCATAGCTTGTTATTCCTGCGGAATTGATACTGACATTCGATGTTATTTTGTTTTGCTTTGTCACTTTTTTTCTCTTTCCCTTTTGCTTTGGACTGGAGGATGGGGAAGCCTACATTATTTTACATATACTTAGAACTCCTCCCTTCAATGTTCATCATAAAATTGAAACAAATAAAACCAAAGGCCTTAGTTCCTCCTTTTTGAATATCTGACATCCAAACTGTTGAAATCCAATGCAAATTCATGGTATGTAAAAATAAAGCTCTGCATTCCACATATAAAATCCCTCAGGAGTACAAGACTGGGAAAACTGGTGTTTGATTTATTTCTCTTTCATCTCTGTAGATACCGTAATTCTGGCCATAAGTAGCCTGCTTTTAATTGAGGCTTTGTATGATATTTTGTACCCTTTGATCCAAGATTTCAAAGCTACAATGTAAGGTTGTGAGGTGACTAAAAAGAGTCATAAGAAAACCCTAGAATATTGTCAGTGTCTTGGACAGCAATGTAAGAATGTGCCTAATTCTTTATCTGAGTGTCAAAAAAGGAGCTGAGATTGCACTAATGTAAAACTGTATCTGTTACTGAAGATGATGACAATGAGAACAGGTGTCAGGCCTGTGATAACTAGTTTTTCGTCATGTTATGTTGTAGCCTTTTCTTTGGTAAGCCTAGTAATTAGTTTCATTCATTTTTGTGTTTGTGTTTGGGGCTTTTTGCATTTGTTTGGGGTTTTGGGGTGTTTGTTTTTGTTTTGTTTGTTTTGTTTGTTTGTTTTTAATTAAGGTCCCCTTTACTTTTGATAAACACTTGCCATACTGTAGAATTAATTTACTTTACTCGTCAAGGACCATTTTTCCTTTTAACTCAGTCATGTTTTAGTATTTCATTCCTAACATCACATTCCTGTCTCCTAGGCAAGATATTGCAGATAAAGCATGTTTTCAAAATTCTTGTCATAAGGGCATTTAAACTGATATTGTGCAAATGCACTGGTTTGGGCATCACATAATAAATTAAAGACATAAAATGGGACTAAAGTAATAACTTAATAAAAACTTTATATATTACATTGGGGACCTATTTTAGTTTTGATATAGAAGCTAAGAGAGAGTATGTACTAATTCAGCTACTTTGGTAAAGCACAACTGCCATCTCTTTACCTACACAGGCCAGCTCATTGCCTGCCACCTTGGAGCATGGGCAAGGTAATGTCATATTTGTCTGTGCACTGATGCTTGTTCTGGACAATACTCAGTTCATTGTGTTGCAAGGTCCTGGGTTGTTTTAATAGGCTTTCTGTTTTTAAAATAGATTTTACTATGGTGGTGAGAGAAGCACAGTCACAGGTATTCACATACTACTTGCAAAAGTGAGTTGTATGGGAGCTGTGCAGATCATGGGAAATGAAGAACAAACTTTAACCATCTCTCCATCTCTTTTTGCTGATGCTCGGAGCCCAAGCTCTAATGACTGACATGGAAACTTCAGACTAACTTAATACTTTGTAGGAAAGCATCCCAGAATCTGCTGCTTAGACAGAGACATGAACCCTTTTTCCAGGAAAAGTTGCAAAGGTGTGGTTGTTATTCAACTGGCCTGAATGGTGGGCCATGTCCCCTACAGTTAATGGGAGCAGTTGGGCAAGTGCCAGTTTGTGAATATCAGGCTGTCAGATAAGAATTCATGGAGCCAGTCTGTGTACATGTGTGTGCACATATGCACACAATGATGAAAATCCCTCCTTCTGGGCTCCCCCAAGGATCTGGGGGAGGTAAGCATGTCTGTCCTTGGATATTTCTGAGTCAGAAAAAAAGATTAAGGTTGTGAAATGCAGGGAAAAAGGACCAGAAGAAAACCTGAGCAGCAACTATTTTGTATCCTTAAAAATGTCTTCATTCTAAATGCTCCTGGAGAAGTGATTTAGTACATCAGTCATTTTAAACAGCAGACAACTGATTACTTGACTTAATGCAAGTGCACTGTGTACAGTAAGAAAATGCTTATTTTGTTGAGTCATTTAAGTTGCTACCAAGAAAGAACGTGCTCATTCCTTATCAAATTCATTGACATTCCATGTTGCCATCCAAAGTCATGGGTTTCTCCTGTGCTTGAGTATATTTTGAAATATTCACTTTTACTGCTTTTTCCAATAATTGCTTTCATATATAATACCAGGACAGATGCAAGCCCTTGAACCAAAGTGCAGTGCAAATGTGACAGGATGCAAAAGCCAGAAAAAGCTATCCAGTCATATGAACCACTGCAGAGTAACATTTCTTCTGCTTTCTTGTTTATCATGTCAGCAGATTAGTCAGAGAACTACTTAAAATAACTCTTTTTAGAAAGAATTTATGTAAGGTATCCACTGCACCATACCTACATGATGAAATATTTGTTTTAGTACTGCTGCCTGGCCATGATACAGACATAATAATGATGCTTCAAAACAAATAAATACACACACACTCACAAAATATATAAGGACAATTCTAGCATTCGGAATACAGTAATCCTCTCTCAAAAGAGGGACAGTGCCCCTGTGTCCCAGTGAGCTGAACAGGGTCAAGGTCAGGACTAGTCCTGGTGAGGGCAGGGGTGGGCAATGTCCAGATGAGGTTGTGGTGGCTGGCTGGCTGGGATGGCAGACTGGAGGCAACAGGGCACAGGCGTGGTCACAGGCTCAGACAGCTACCAAGGGTGAGAATTTCAGACAATATTTAATCCAAAAATTGTCTTTGAATTTAATGATAAAAGAAGACTGTGAGCCTGCAGGTCTACACACTGTATCTTTTATTCCCTTACAAACCAAGAACAGTGCAAAAAGTGTTAAGGCAAATGGCTCTCATACTGGCCTACAACACATCCAGCAAAGGCATCTGCCCTGCCCTGAAATTAGTATTGGAATCTGAGTGATGCAGAATACATCAGCTCTTTGTAGCAATTGCATAAAGTTGCTGAAGTGCACAATTATTGCAAACTTGACCTTTTTTACCAACATTTTACTTATAGGATACTAACATATTTCATTAACACAGAAGGGACTGGAGTTCATGAATTTCTTTTTTCATTTGTCTGTTTTATTTGTTTGTTTGTTTTTGAGAAGTATACAGTAATGTTTTACCAGTAAGATGGAAGTAAAACTTTCAATCATTTTTTGTGGCAGAATGGTTAAAAACCCAAATGAAAACATTAAGCTATTGCCAGTAAAATGTTTTTATTTCAGCATTCCTTAAAATCTCGTCATGCAGGGACTCAAACAGGAATTTAGAATTTGGTTTCCAGCTACTACAAGTACTCAAGCAGAGAAGTCCTGGGGTAAGTCTCAGGAGATAGGAATTTGGTTTTCATATCTGACCCCATTTGGATTTTGTGCAGACACGTGACAGAAAGAAACTTACAGGATCACTGAATCTACTCCACTTCTGTCAATAGATTGCCACAGATGTAAGCCAAGTTTAAAATGTATTAGACTCATTTTAAAAATATTTAGCTTTTTGGGAGGAGGAGAAGGACTATTACAAGCTTGTATGAACAATCACCCAGTGGAAAACATTTTTCATTGCATCAAATTTTATCAATGCAAATAAAAGAGCTCTACTTTACTAATAGAACTATTATCTTCTTTAAGAAATGGGATTGTTTTATTCTTCTTCTAAGAGCAAAGATATTATTTCCAGCTTTAAAAACTAACATATAAACAAAGAAGTCTAACACTCTTTGTGGACTCTGATTTTACAGATTAGCACTGTAATGTTTCATTTCTTTATTTCCAGTAGAAAAGTCATCTAAAGTGATCAGCACAGGTTTCTCTGTGGTTGATCGCCTAAGGTCATGTCAGTCCCCACTTCATTCTTTTCCCTAAATACTTCACAGCTCAAATTTGAGTAACATCTCAAAGTCTAGGAAAAAAATGATGACAGTTTGCAAGCTGACATTTTCTGCTTATAATGTATCTATAAGATAGCTAATTTCCAAGCAAATTTAGGTGATAAATGTTCATATTTGTATTACCATTTTACTCCTGCTTCCACAAAATATATCCCCCCCCCGAGGCCCTTTCAATACTTCTGAGTCATAGCAGAAAAGGGCCGAACGAGCAAATTTGTCAACATTGATCAAAGCTGACATTTGAGTTACCCTTCAGAGACCTTCTATGGCAGTTTTCCTCACTCTGCTGTTTTCAAGGCTTCTCATGTGTTTTCATGATTGGTGATAAGCCTTTTTGATGTGCATTTTAGATCCAGCTTTTGATTCACTAATTATGGGAATTTCCAGATCTGAACCTTGCCAAATTAATTTTTCAGATTAGTGTTCATCAATAGGCAATTGCCTACTCAAGTAAAATATGGATAATTCTGCCCTTGAATATTTTAACCTTGCCTATATACTTCTCCAAATTCAACTTTTCAGACTAATCAATAAATATTAATAAAAACATTTTTCTTTTAGAAAATTTTGAAATCTTTTCAGTTAAATAGAAGGAACTATTTCTGAAGTATTGTAACTAGACAACAAAGTGGTGAATCACATTTGGTAAATTCTTCAGTCTTGAAAAATGAGGATCTGTATCTCTCAAATGGTGAGGTATAGAACTTTTAAAGCTAGTTCAGTCATACTGTATGCAGTTTTATATATTTCATGAAGCAAGCATGTCAAAACAACACATTAAAAGGGAGCCTTAACTAAGAAAATTCCTGAACATAACCTTTATACTCATATGATTAAAAAAGAAAGACATCAATACATATGTGTGCATTCTATATGCAAGCATTACAATTCAATAACTAAAGTCTTTAAACCAAGAAAATTAAGTAGGCAAGAAAAACATGTCATTTAGAACTACTAGGAACAATATACAATTGCTGTTGTACAGACTGAAATCAATCATAAATCTGTTACAAGAAATGTACAACTTACACAACTAAATTTACACAACTAAAATAACCACAGTGTGGTTTGTGGGTTTTTTGTGTGTGTTTTTGTTTGGTTGGTTGGTTTTGGTTTTTTTGTTTGCTTGGTTGTTTTTTGGTTTTTTTTGTCTGTTTGTTTTGTTTTTGTTTTGTTTTGTTTTATGGGGAGACAGTTCAAAGCAAGCTTTCATACCAGAAAAGACTCAAAAAGTGTGCAAGTTAAAATATCTTAAATATAAAAATATTAAAATAAATTCCTAACCATGAAAACTTAATAATTCTATCAACTGAATTTGTTAGCATCCACATACCATGTTAATTACAATAATAAATAAATTACATGATCACTAATTGCATCTGCCAATTTCTATCCCTTACTCTCACCAATCCAAGGTGTGTTGGGAGTTGCTCTTGCTGTAATAAAACCAGTAAGTATGTACAATAAAGGTAGCTCATGAGCAATTCAAGTGTTGGATGAGTTTTTTAAAAGAACAATATACAGAGAAATAATTACAAAGCAATTTATAACTTGTTTGGCACTCTAAAACAAAGTCCAGAGTTCATTTGGTTGAAGAGCTGGATAGTTGTTCCAAAGCAATTTAAATAATTGACAGGAGAATTCATAGGAATACTCCCACCAATGCAAAATAAATTCAAAAAATATTTAAAAGTTGCTTGGTCATTTTAGCACTGAGATAAAAACAAACAAAACCTTTATCTTAGAAAGTGTGTATGTGTTTCTGTACAAGTGTGTGAACAGTATGAACTGCTGGGCTTGTTATACAGAAAAGCTAGAATTCATCTACACATCCATCAACTTCAGCACTCTGGTATTGGTACTATTTTTTGCTTCTGAAGACTATAAAGATACTTACTTCTTTCCTAATGCTTAGTATGAATCCAACCACGTTTCCTTTCTTAACCGATTTAAAGATTGAAGATGCTAGAACCATAGTACAAACACAGAACAGAGGCTGGCAAAGAAACAATGCTTCCCAGTATTCATAATGTTATTCTGAGTGTGAACATGGCTCACTGAAACTTAATTTGCTTAAGCTCCAGTTCTGTACATGCTGGTGTAAAAAACTAGATGGTCTCTGGGAGTCAGTGTAGGGTTTTAGAGAAATATGCAATGGATTTGCAAAGAAGATGAACACTTCGCTGTGAAATGTCAATGAGGTGGAAAATATGGCTTTGGGACATGGCAACTTAATTACAATGCTAATCAAGGACAATGCAAAACTCTCCAGTAAAGTTGACAAGCTTGAAAATTAATCCAGGATTAAGCATTTCAAGATTACTGGTGTCCCAGTGAGCCTAAGAATTTAGTAATCTTTATGGCAGCACGTCAGAAAGATGAAGCAAAATATTATATATTTCCAGAGTGATACTGGGCTGCCTCACCGTATTAATTTGTTTCCAACCATTTCTTCACAGCTGCTCTCAAAATAGTCTAGTTCTCACTGAAGAACACTTTCTTAATAAATACCACAGCATCCAAAGGAAAATTCACTTTGCTTGTATACTTGCAGATACTGGTACATATGTTCCACCTCCTGTTTTACCTGTGAAATACTTCCACTATTCATATATATATTTATAAAAAACTATTCTTACTAGTCTGAGTATGTAGATCAACAGTTAGACTCTGGAAACAGAAAATTTGAAAAATTTTACAGTCTATATCAGCTATTTATTACTGTCCATCAGATTGCAGAAACAAAATCACAAGGGACTTGCATTGTTCCCTCTTGTGTGTAACTACCAGGGAAAGGTTAATTACAATTTTTCTTCACAATTGCCATTCCACTTTTAAATTGAAGCAAAAAGATAACAGTTACAAATATAAAATATGCTTAAAAATCAAATTCCAGCTCATCATAATTATTTTTCTCTATGCTGAAAAGCATAGATTGATGCCACATTTCCAGATGAACATAACATTTTATTGCTTCGAACTTTTGCTGTCAAGCATCATTTTTTCATTTCATATTATTGCCTGTTACATGGAAATTGAGGCTGACAAATGGCATGAGTCTCAAAATGTATAAGGCAGTGTTTCTAGCCTTTTCTGCTAGCCACACAATAGACAGCACCTGTATCATAAGACAAGTGAAAAGATTTTATCTTATTTTTAGCTAGTAAAAGCATAGATAATTTGTACTTCAATGACATATGTTACTGAGAATTTACATGGTTCCATTCAACTGGAGAGTCATAAATTGTCACTTTTTTAATGCTATAAAGGCCTTAATCTGCCATGCCAGATTGATGTAAGGACTGTATCATGTCTGAAGGATGTATGTCTCCATGTCTTTTGCCTAGTGAAAGCAGGCAAACATCAAACACAGTGATTGTTTAGCATTCTGAAAATAGTTTTCTCCTTAGAAAGGAGGAGAAAGTGAACAGTGTAAAGTTTATGCTTAATTTCCATAATGCTGGTATAAATCTGAATAAAAGACATCCATTTAGATTAGATTTTTTTTTTTTTTGCACTTCATTTCAGGAAAATGGGTTAAACTATTTTTTGTTTATTTATGTTTAAGATTAGAATTTCAATAAAGATGGGATATGATTTAAGGAGTTGTAAATGAAAAGTCCTGTAGATAAATGTGGCAGGTGCATCCCCCTGACAGAAAACACAGGAAACAGACAAAAACCAGGGCTTGACAGAGACCTAATAAAGACCAATTTGGTGACTCACAGCCATTAAATTTCACCTTATGACAATTAACTGGCACCTCAGAGTTTAGACCTTTAGAGAGTTTTTGTCATGGGCTTGCCCCCCAAACAATTAGAATGACCACAGTGCACCATCAACTAAGGTATAAATGGAGCCCTGAAAAAGAGCGAGTTTCTGCAGACTGAGTGAGCCTCACCATCCTTTGGTGAGTGATACTTTTAGGGACCCTTCTGAAGGAGGTTTTCCCTTTATGAGTGAATGTACACATATTTCAGTTCATCTTTCTAGAAAGAATATCCCTTAAAGTTTAGGAATTAGTTTTGTAGTAGTTATATTCCCAACTGACATGCAAACTTGTAATTTATTTTTTTTAGGAGTGCTGGGCATTTATGGTTGCAAGAAATCTGCATTTTTGAAAAGTTGCTGCCGTATGTTTTGTGGGTGCCTCTGTGGCAATAAATAAGAAGAGAGATGTGGGTAGTTATCAGTCCTCAGGGTCTGTGGTCAGAATAAACTAATACCCCTAATTTCTTTAGGCTGCCAGACGTCAAATGAGAGTGTAATTTTTGACTTTCAGGAATAAGATAAATGGCTTTAATATGCAACACATATTCCAAGATGGAATTTCTCTATGTCAGTAAACTATTTTTTGTCAGAAAAATCTGTCAGAGCCTCTAGAATGACATGTTAGCATTTAGTAATCCAGCACCAATCCGAGTACTCATCCTGGCATTAGACTGAAATTCAGGATAATTGAAATTTTCCAAAACCTGCTTTATTAGTATTTTATCATTCTAAAAGCATGAAATGGGAAAAAATAACCTCGACTGGTTCTAATGAGGATGAGCCCTTCAGCAGCCAAGTACAGAAAATGAGATGTGTGAGGAAAAAAAAAAAAATGGCTGTGTACAATAGTAGTAGATCAAGTTTAATTAGAGCTACCCAAAATGGGTGAAATGAAGCAAGGGGTACATCTGAGTCACACCACCTCCATCACCTACCCACTACAGGTTATAAAGCACAGAATAGATTTAAGGTATTCGAAGAAAGATGATTACATAATCTTGCAGATATGGGAGGTCAGAATGAAACGATTATGTTGTCCATTCCTGCAAGGTGCTTTGGGAAAAGGAGGAAAGAAAGTTTTTGAAAAAACATCTGTATATCTAGTAAAACTGTAGGTGGGAGTCAATGTCCTGACATAAGAGATGAAAGGCTGGGCAGAGATAGGTCATGAGGACTTAAGATATGAAAGCAAGTCATTTATGCCTGGTGCAGCAGGAAAAGGAAAGACGGGCGAGAGAAGAGGGGATTAGCAAGAGCTAATCCTAGCTATGTAGGTTTGTATGGTTTATGTAGATTATAGTCTGTTCTGTGGTAATGGATTTGTTGCAGAGTGGGACCCAAATATGTATATTTCCTGCAAATTATGAATTTAAATCTGTCAAGCTGTTTTTTGAGTTAGAGGTCATCAAAAAAATGTTTTCATAAAAAGCAGCTTCATAGTGAAGGTTACAAGCAGACTTCTGTCATATGTTAAAATGTTTGTTTGTTCTTTATTCTGCATAACAAAAATTCTTATAAATTGCTACCAAGCAACAATGCAAAATTTGTACATGCTCTGAAGGCCATTGATCAGGATATTAAATTAGACATCTTTTAAAATATCCCTTTTCTGTTATTTTATTTGAAACATCTAACATCTTTCAGAGTAACTTCATCTTAAAAAAGGACAAACTTTCAAACAAAGAAATATTGACACAAGATTTATAATTTACTTGCAATAAAGCAAGACTAACAACTAGAAAATGGGCAAAGCACATGTACACATATATATAAACACAGTGGATCATATTTTATAAATTATACTCAGACACAAGAAGAAACATGCATTCAGGGAGAAGCAGCACAGAGCACTTGCTGGGAGCTTTCAGAGATCCATGTATCTATAGTGAATAGGTAAAAGTGTGTATTCTTTTGAATAAAGGATCTGTCATGACATCCGGGAGAGCTAGGATGTACAGGATTGCTCCCTTTCTGCATGGAGCATTTGCTATCTGGTATTGACACAATCATTTAAACTGTTAAGGTCAGAAAAATTCAGGAACTTACCTGGAAACTTTTGTTGATCTAACATAGATGTTTTTAGGGGAACTGGCAACCCCAGAGAGATTCTAGCAGAATATAGTTTAGAGTTATTTCACTCTATAAAAATGAGTGTGTCTCTCGCTTTTAAAGGTCAGAAAAATCAAAACAGTATTATTTCCATGTTCATCCTCTGTTAATACTGTTTCATGAACTCAAATCCTTTTGCAAAATGCAGACCAATTTTGAGTAGAATGGCTATTTGTTAGAACATCTGAACTATGCCTTCTAATAAGCTCCAAAAAATAAATGACAGCCCAATAAGCTTTTATTTTTCATCATGTAACAATATTTTTTTTCATTTTCAAAAGTAACTGTGTGTAATCTAGTCCTGTTTTCAAAAAATATCCTCCCTTTAGCAATTATGTCAATTAACTACTGAAATACTCTTAAGCTTCAAGAATGTCTGAACTTATGTTCCCAAGTGAGTTGATCTTTCCTTTTTTTTGCATAGTATGTCTCATACGTGCAATGTTTCTGGTGGATTTTAATATTTACTGACCATAACAGAATGGAATTCTGTACTGCTAAACTATGCAGTAAAATATTAATTACGTAGCTGGAGCATCCCAGTGAATAATGGCAGTATTTTAATGGCAACCATCAACTATTTCAAGTAATGAACAGGCCCTGAAGTCTGCAATAAGAAGGTCTGGAGGAATATAAAATCTTAGTGAAATATCAATACTTTAGACTGATGTATCCTTGACATTGTTCTGAGATTTCATTTCAAAGATACAGGTTTTCTAACAATGAACAAAACAAATAGCACTAACTGAAATAAACACAGATTAATAATACAAAAAATATATATTGATGCAAATAGTTCTTCATAGAATCATAAAATCTTATAGGTTGAAAAAGACCTTTAATATCATCCAGTCCAACCATTAACCCTATCTACCAAGTCCACCAGTAGGCCATATCTCAAAGCACTACATCTAAATGGCTTTTAAACACATCCAGTGATAGTGATTCATCCACCTCCCTGGGCAGCCTGTTCCAATGCTTGGCAACCCTTTCAGTGAAAATTTTTTCCTAATGTCCAGTGTAAACCTCCCCTGGTGCAACTTGTCCAGTTTAAACCTCTCTCTTGTTCTATCACTTGAAGAAACAAGTGCCTCACTCTCTACAACATCCTTTCAGGTAGTTGTTTTACTATTTAGCTTTAAATGGATATCCTAAAATGATAGTATGATAAAATAGCTTGTAGTGCTCTCATTCAGTATGCCTCATTGGAAGTCCAGAAGTATACATATGTTAGAAAAATAGCTAAAGGCAATACGGAGGTGATCTTATTTGCTTGCCCACATCTTTATTTGCTCTTTTCTGGACCGATATTTGGGTCCATGTCTCTGTACAGCTATCCACACGCACACAAACACAATGCCCATGTAAATTAAGTTTGTTCATTGTTTCTTGAGAGCTGCTTTGACTAATGCAAAATAATTTGCTGTATCCTTTAAAATCAGTTGATACAGATAATATTCCAATAGTTTTGGATTTTGTCTTTCAGTTAGTACAGTTTCAGCAATAAAATAGAGCATAATCTACAAATGTCCTGTTTTAGTGAGGTAAAATAATTTATACTTCTGACCTGTAGTAGTAAACTATTTAGATTCCCATCAATTTGATTTGATTTCTTTTTTTTTTTTTTTTACTCTACAGAAAAAAGGCAGGCAGTTATCAAGGAGCTGCATAATCTTTCCCTATCAGATGATCCTCAATTTTTAGCATAACAGAGTTCTTCCTGTCATCTGTGACTTGTTTATAAAAAGCCATCTTCTCACACTTCCAGCTTTCTACCTTGACAATACAAACTTTTACAAGAGTCTCTAATTAAAGCATTTTCTAATAAAATCATTGTTTACTCAGTGTTTGAACAACTGATGCAGTGTCTGCATCTTTCCTTTTATTCCTCTTATCTTCCTAGGCCCCTGGATTAAAAGGAATCTTTAAAGCTGTAATCTGAATTTTTCTCCTAGAGTAGTAGCATTATTAAAAGACAAAATAGCACAATTATATTTGAATTTTCACTTTCTTAATATCACAAAAATTTTGTAGCCAAAATAATGTCTAATCAGCTAAACTCTCACTACCTTTCATTATATAGGGTTAACAACACTATAAAAAACATTCCTGACTCCATAATATCATATAGCAAACAGTTATTATAATAGATATTGAGCATATTTACATAATGATGCTTTCAGATGTAATAAATTTGCTATATCGATGTAACTTTTGTAATTTGGGGAAGGGAAGAAGGATGGGCTAGATATAAAGTGAGGGGTTTATTTTCCATTATTACATATTAAGATGATGCTTTTGCAGCTAACTTTGCTTCATCGGATTCATTGACAAATGACGTAAAATGCATTCAGTGTAAGAATTCAGTGTAACTCGCTGAGCACTTTTTTAAGTGAAAGCCTTGTATACAAGCCAAATACTTGAAAAACAGTTTCTATTCCGAACAGTGAAAAATAGGCTATTAAATATTGATTTGAAATATGCAAACATTGAATTCAGATATACTTATTAATCATCACAGTTTTTATGTAAGTGGCAATAGAGTTGGAATACTCTTAAGAGAAAAATGTTCTCTGGAAATTCTTGGCAAACTAGCTTAACAACCAAATTAGAGAAAAGTATATATTTCAACCAAGATTTAAAATGAACTACAGACTAGTCATCAACATTGGTCTTGTTTCCTGTTCATTGCATTCATTTTCACTTAATACAGTGTCATTCTTTAAATCAGAATATTCTAGAGTGAAGTAGTTCAGGATTGAAGTCCATTGAATTTTTGTTATGAAAGTCAGCCAGGTTAGCATTCTTACAAATCTTTGATATTTTTTAAAATATTCAATTAGCTCCCAACTTCAGATGGTACTATGAGAAGACACAAGAGTTTATAGGCTATATTTTTGTGCCTTCTTCTTGGGGACATTTATATTTGGACAAGCCTCAGTCAGAATGTGAAAATGAGATGAAACAGCTCACACGTATTGCCCAATGTAAAATTAAAGTTATAAAATACTAGTTCAAAAAACGACATTTTGATTTCATACTTCCCTCTAACCTTATAAAATAGACTTTTTTAAAAAAAAATCAAATACAGTCTTTTGAGCTAAGAACACTTCTTTTTTTCCCAGAATCAAGCTATATTATCCTATATTTAGTATATTCTTCTTCAAAATCTTGTTTGTTCATTATGCTCAACCTTACTGAGAAGCACTGTTTTCTATAACTGTCAGCATCAGAAAGTAAAATGACACCCACTGTATCCTGGACTGATCCAAAGTGATGCAAGGCTTTCTTGTCCGGAATGAGTAATAGCTTGGATTACATTAGAAACATCAGATAGATGTTGACTTAAACTCTCCACATTGATATCTATACTAACATACCCTCTATGCAGAGCCAGAAGCATACAACAGTGTAATTGTACATTCATTTACTTAGATTGGGTTAATTGCAATTTCAGATAATTAGTGACTCTCATCTAAATTCAAAAGATGGACAATTTAAACATCAGTACTCTAGAGTTTTCACTCAGTTAAACAAGCTACCTCTTTCAACCTCATTCTCATTTCTGGTGTATCAGGGAGAGATTCTACACACTAGGCAGCAATCCAAGCCAGCTTCTGCCTCTTTAGTTAGGAGGCAAAATTAATCTATCTCCACCAAGCCACTTAAATGTAAACTTGGGAGAAAAAAATTATATAATGATAAATTTTTACCATGGCTTAGAAGAAAATCTTGGATCAACTTAATTACAAAATAACAGAAAGTATAAATACAATTATAAATACAATCATAGAATAGTTTGTGTTGGAAGGGACCTTAAAGATCACACACGTCTAACCTCCTGCCATGGGCAGGGGTACCTGACATTAGACCAAGTTGCTGAAAGCACCATCCAATCTGGTCTTGAATCCTGGGCAACCTGTTCCAGTGTCTCACGACCCTCAGAGTGAAGAACTTCTTCCTAATTTCTAATCTGCATCTACTGTCTTCAAGTTTAAAGCCACTGCCTCTCAACCTATCACTACAAGCGCTTATAAAAAGTCCCTCCTCAGCTTTCTTGTAAGCCACCTTCAGATACTGGAAGGCCACTACAAAGTCTCACTGGAGCCTTCTCTCCTCAACGCTGAAAAACCTCCTGTGTGATAAATTTAATTGGAGGTACATCAGACCATGAGATTCTGCCAACTGGTAAATTTCTTTGGCATCGGATCCTATGCAAGAATTATTCATTCTACTACTGTAATGCAGAGCATTCATCCCTCTTTGAATTATGTACATCATATGCTTATATCTCTGCCAGGATGTCTGAACTTATTTTTCACCAGTGGGAAAAAAGGAACTTTTAATTATTTTCTTAATTGGTATGACATGAAAACACACAGGGTAAGTAAATTCCAGAGTAGCATTGCCTAGTGTTTGATTTTGTACCATCATTGATCAATTAACTTACAGTTCAGGTAAAAAGCATCTAAAAGGTGACACAAAGCAACAGAAAAAATGGACAAATCTGTCATGACAGCAATGTGAGCCATCCCCTTGACACATCTTGACACTGACTGCATCAATGGACAAGGTGTCTATTTGAACTTCTGTAAGGCCTTTCACATGGTCCCCCACAACATCCTACTCGGCAAGTTGGAGAGATATGGATTTGATGGGTGGACCATTCAGTGGATAAGGAATTGGCTGGCTGGTTGCATCCAGAGAGTAGTGACCAATGGCTCAAAGTCCAGATGGAGAGCAGTGACAAGTGGTGTCTGTCAGGGGTCTGTACTGGGGCCTGTCTCGTTTAACATTTGTATCAATGATACAGACAGTGGGATCGAGTGCACCATCAGCAGGTTCGTGGTGCTGAGTGGTGCTGTTGTTACACTAGAGGGACAGGATGTCATCCAGAGGGACCTGGACAAGCTGGAGAGGTGAACCCAGGTGAACCTCATGAGGTTCAANTATAAGACTGCAGAGCTCTTGTTTACAAAGGCCTGTGTAATTGTTTTAAATTAGAAAGAAGTGGATTTAGATTAGAAATAAGGAGGAAGTTCTTTACCATGAGAGTGGTGGTGCACTGGACCAGGTTGCCCAGGGAGGTGGTTGAAACCCCATCCCTGGAGACATTCAAAGTGGGGCTTGACAGAGCTCTGAGCAACCTGCTCTAGTTGAGGATGTCCCTGCTTTCAGCAAGAGGGTTGGACTAGATGACCTCTGGAGGTCCCTTCCAACCCAGACATATTTATGTTTCTATTTTTCTATTGCCTCTGTCTTTAAAAAATAATCTTTCTTCATGGGATTTGGAAAGATGATAAAGTGCAGTTCTAAAGCTCGATAAGCTCAGACTCGGGAATTTAAAGATAAACCTCTCCACAAAATATTTACAAGTTGTTCCTCCAGTGTGTTTATAGTTATGTGTATATGTATTTATACACACACACACATATACAAATCCGAGGTATCCAGGCAGTTTCTTGGGAGGTGGTGTTGTTATTCTAGGGACTGCGAAGAGGAAAGTCTTTTATGCTAATACTATACAAACATTTCAGATATTAGATTATCAGGCTGACTGTGCTACCCATTTGTTTTCTTGCCAACAGTCTGCTCTTAATAACATGCTAAACTGTTAAGCATAATGACTATTTTCACAGGAATTGGAAAGAATTCTCATTAAAAATGAGCCACTAGATGGAAAATGAAGATACAAATTACTGCTGACAATGAGGAAAAGGCAATAGGAATTAAAACATTCAAAGCTAGGAATCAAATAGCCATAGTTTCTTTCTTGCCTGCAGTGTTTCATAATGATAACTAGGCTATATGCTCTTTCTACTGGAATACAGTAGGTGAAGCTTCAGGGAAAAAAGAACACATCCAGATAAAGACTTCATTAGTTCCACTGTCCCAAATACCTGATCACATATGAATTTCCTGCTTTAAAAACCTTTCTGTAGGTGAAATCCTGTAACCAGTAAAGAATGGATTGTGCTGAAATATATCACTTTGTTTTAAATTATGGTACTATATCCCTGAGAGTAAATTCTAAAAACCTTTCTTTTCATTGATCTTGTAGATCATGGCATAACATGGTTGCAGTACACATAGGGTCAAAGATGATATACTGGCATGGCATATAAAAAAATTCCTTTTATCATTGGATATAAAACTTAAGAAGGCAGAAATTTAAAATTTAATTCAGGGACTATTTCTATTAACAAATAAGATGTTTTATAACAAAGGACTGATGTATGAATCAGCTTAGCCATCAACAATTTACAAAGCCTTGTGTACAAAATGTAGCAGACAGCAGAAGTAGAAGCAATAGAAACCTCAACAAGTTACAAAACTGACTTCTCCTGATATGAACTGAAAGTTATCATCACAAAACGTGCTAGACTGATGCAGGTGTCTGAAAGATGTTGAAAAATTCCCACTAGTTTCAGCTTGGCCACTGATTTGCTCGCTTTTATTCTCCAGTTGTTATCATTTCCTAAAACAGCTAGGTTACCAAAGTAATCAACCATACAGGAAAGAGTCTGTCATCTGTAGGACATAAAGTCCTGAGACAAACAAACCCAGGCTGCAAGTGCCTGTAGGTCTTTCTCCTACAATCTTAATTTCAGACTCTCTTAAATTCTTTCTTCCTAGTTTCAGTTCCCTTCCCTCATGACTTATCAAATCAATAAAATGTCTTCAGCATTTCATAAAGTAGTTTGAGGGAGTACCTACACCTTTTACTGCTCTGAGAACCTGGCTAAATAAGCTGTCTCTATAATGTGGAGTATTCCTTTTTACTTTCAAACTCTTCTTCCTGTATGCTCAGAATAGACAACTTTGGTTTTTTTTTTAAAAAAAAACACAACAGAAAATCTAAAAAAACCTTCCAGGGGCCTTTTTTAACAGCTTGTAATTCCTTTTATCTTTTTTTTTTTTAATTTTTCTGTAATACATATTCTATCGTAATATATTTTTTATTTTTGTTTTGTAGTCTTCCTGACATGATTGAGCTCTTATAATTATGTTTGGAATTTTCTAGAGGTAAAAAGCAAATCATGAAGCTCCCAGGCAAGCATTGTACTTGCTCTACTACTTTGTGCATTTTTATTGTTGAAGGAGCCCTAGACTGAAAGAAAGCCACAAAGAACAATTTCCAAATTTCTTCTGATTATTGAATTGACTGCATTCAGGAATGCTCACAAACTGTTCATGTGTAAACTTTCATGCAATTAAAAAAAAAAAATTAATAAAGTAGTTTAAAATTTAATGAAATCAGAGTTACTGTTGGGATGCTTATTTGAAACCATTTTCTGAAGGTGACAAAGAAGGAACTGCTCTGAAAACACTTATGTTCTAGCTAAATCAAAAATGATTGGGAAATTAAGTCAAAGTAGTCAAAAATCCTCCATTTCTCAATGGTTATCACTGCTGGTTGCCTGGAGTCTAGCAGCTTTGGTGAGGAGACATTTCAGAGAGATATTTCCAAATATATATATATATTTATCTACACATCTCAAACTCAACATCAGATTTCATTTTTTAGCAGTCCAACCTTACTCAGTCATTCAAAAAGTGAACATGTGATAAACAGTATCTTGCTATTTGTCTGTTAGTTCATGATGTTAACCAATCTCCAGTCTGTGACAGAAGAAACCCTCCCATGACAATCTTGTGATATTTACATATGATAATATTTCATGATTTTTTAAATTATTTACTATATAAGTTCTCATCATCAGTTTAATTAATGGGACAATTCTAATAGCTTTGTTATATATAACCTTTAAAGCTATTTCAAGAATAAGAAACTGTCTCCAAAACAAAACAAAACCCCCTCAGATGTAATTCCAACATGATTTAAATACAAATAAATTAAATTATAATTAGATATAATTCTGAGCTGTAGCTGCATCAAAGTAAAAAAGGCAGAAAAACATAAGTAGTTTAAAGTTCAAGAGACGAGGAATTCAGTTGTAACATATAATTTGGTGTTTTAAATAACCCAAAGCTAGGGAATATTTAAATTGAGGAGAACAGTTAACGCCTGCCTACATTTAGACTTAAAGTTACATTACAAACAGAATTGAACAGCTGCTGATGGATTCTTAGAGCAACTGACTGTATTGGTTTGCTTATAAAAGTTATTTTATCTTTCTTGTCTTACAACAAACATATTCAGTTGAGCTATTGCTTGAAAATGATTTTTCACTGAAAAAGTATTTCGTTGTGCAGGTGTGAAATTACAACAATTACACTATTTTCTTTCTATTCACTGTCATTTCAAAATACTGATATGAGCAATCTGTATTTTATCTGCAGCTCCACTGTTGTCAAGGTTCAAGTTGCCAGATTTTAGGAAATGATCTATGGTCTGCAGCTAATTTGTTTTATTGTTAAAAACAAGATGGGGGTCTCTATAAAAACATACCAGGACTGTAACAATGTTAATGTTTTGTTCCAGGAAATAACATATGAGAGAAGATAAGAATTATCATACCAGAATGAATCACCCACTACAGCACTAGCCTACAACCAATAATGTCTATTCTGGTATGTTTTACATGAAAGCATAAAAACATTATGCTTAACCGTGATGTGAAAAAGGAAGTACATTCATAGGGGTAAACAAACCTACTAGAAATCTGTGATTGTTTCACATATCTGATAAATAGTTTTGAAATTGGAGTGATACTTAGGTCTGTTACAGTTTTACACAAAAGAGTAGGACTCCAACTGAGAATAAAGTTTGTATTAATGAACCACATGAAATGTTGACTAATATTTGTCAACTTAGTACCCCTTTAACAGAGATATTTCACAGTCACTTTCACTTTGGTCCAGAAAAAAAATTTAAAAACTGAGATAAAGAAGAAATTGTTGAAAAAAAATGGGCTTCCTTACCCAAAAAACATTATATGTAACTCTTCACTGTCAAGGGCTCCAGCCACACCCCCAGAGTCACAGAAGATAATGGGAAGGGTTGGATGAAAGAACTGTCCATTGAAAGGGAAGATCAGGTTCATGACCATCTGATGAACCTGAAAGTGCACAAGTCCATGAGACCTGACAGGATACACCCACGGCTGCTGAGGGAACTGTCAATGAGGTTGCTAAACGCCGGTCTATTATATTCCAAAAGTCATGGCAGTCTGGTGAAGTCCCCACTGAATGGAAAGGGGAAATATAACCCCCGTATTCAAAAAGGGAAAGGTGGATGAACCTGGGAACTATAGGCCAGTCAGTCTCACCTCTGTGCCTGGTAAGATCATGGAGCGGATCCTCCTGGAGGCACTAATGAGGCGGATGAATAATGATGAAGTGATTTGCTACAACCAACATGGCTTCACCAAGGGCAAATCATGCCTGATTAACCTGGTGGCCTTCTATGAGAAGGTCACAACATCAATAGACAGGGGAAGAACAACTGACGTCATTTACTTCATAGAATCATAGAATC
>VWZY01010093.1:8797-26305 GCA_013399075.1 Chloroceryle aenea
CCCCAGTGCTCTCTGCAGCTGCTGAAGGGAGGCTGCAGTGAGGTGGGGGTTGGTCTCTTCTCCCAGGTAACTGGTGATGGGACCAGAGGAAATGGGCTGAAGTTGCCCCAGGGGGGTTCAGGTTGGATATTGTGGACAATTTCTTTGCTGAGAGAGGGGTGAGGCCTTGGAACAGGCTGCCCAGGTCAGGGGTGGAATCACCACCCCTGGAGGGGTTCAGCAACCATCCAGCTGTGGCCCTGCAGGGCACGGTTCAGGGGACCTGGTCATGTTTAGTAGCTGTTGGACTTGATGAGGGTCATTTCCAACCGTAATGATTCTGTGATTTATTCTGAGGTGAAGAGTGCTGCTATGTATCTCAGTACTGCTGAGGCTGTGCAGCCTTTAAAACCTTCATAAAGCAAGCGATTCTGTTCCCATTTAGGACCAATCACCGTTGTAAACGTGATAACAGCCTCTTGATCCAGTCATTTAAATTCATAAAATAAATCAACAAGGGCCATTTTGGCAGCTAGTTGTGATTCTGGGAGCAGGTAAGAGGAGGGACGTCTAAAGACCAATCTTTTGGACAGTTTCAGTGTTAACTTCTCAGGTTTTTGCTTTGTGCTGGGAAAGGAGCAAGGTTTTCTCCAAAGGCCCACAGCTTACATTGTAAAGCTTGAGAGGAGAGCAGGGTTTCAGTGAACGTGTTAAAAAATCCCTCCTTGACCTGAAGAACCTGAAAGCAAGGTTTGGTGCCTTTAAAGCAGTTGCAGGTTGTGGATGTCTGGGCAGAAGTTGGTTCATTTCTGCATGTCCCCCACCAGGCTGTTACACCAGAGGGAAGAGGGTTTCTCCACCTTGTGCACAAGAGGCAGGTCTGCAGATGTCTGGCTTGGAGCTGTGGCTTTAGTAGAAGTCGGTTTATTGAGGTCTCCTGTGACCCAGAGCTCTCCATTTTTGTTCTCCTTTGGGTTTCTGCCTTTCTCTCGTAGCTGATCTAATCGCTTAATCCTGTGCGGAACAGAACAACCCACTGGGCTGCTTCTCATTTTCTCTGCTTCAACTAAAATGATTGTTAAAATATTTCTCCTCAAGCCTTTTTCTTTTCAAATGTCTTTAGTGAGTCACTGCTTTCATTGTCAGAGTGTTACCTAAATCACAGCCACCTCCACATCAACAGCCTCCCAGCCTTCTTTGTTCTCCTTTCTCTTCATGCTTTGTCTTTTCAATCAGCAGCTCCCTCTCAGACAGATGAATCTCGAGGGACAGGCCCCTTTCCTGATGCACAACCTCCTTTTGATGTTCTCAAGAGTTCTGTCCTTTGGGTAGAGTCCCAGTACTTCCACCACTGGGAGTGACCCCAGGTGACACAGAACCGTGCCCAGCAGTCTGCATGACCACAGGTGGACTGGGATTTTTCAGTTCTTTTCAATGAGGTTGAACTGGTTGTGAAGCCCCAGCCCCGTGCTTTCAGTCCATGTTGTGTACTGAACCTGAACAGGGGCTTTAGGCTTGAATGGATGTCCCAAAAAGGGACATTTTATGTCTCAGCTTACAGAATCAGCCACAGAATCACAAAATCAATTACAGAGTCAATCATAGAATCATACAGGTTGGAAATGACCTTTGTGATCAAGTCCAACCGCCTACTGAATGTGACCAGGCCCCCTGAACTGTGCACTGTAGGGCCACAGCTGGATGGTTGCTGAACCCCTCCAGGGGCCGTGATTACACCCCCTCCCTGGGCAGCCTGTTCCCAGGGCAGGACCTTGCACCTCATGAGGTCTTGATGAGGTTCAGACAGACCCCTTCTGCAGGCTGTCCTGGTGCCTCTGGTTGGATTCAGGCCACACTGTCCTTTGGGAACCAGGAGCAGAGGTGCCCTGTGCTCTGCCCTGGCCACTGCCACAGTGTTACTTGGCATCTTCACAGTAAAAACCCAGCTCCTGAAAGCCAAACAAGCAACAAAAAGTTGGTGTTCCCAAATCATGCTTTGAAACTAAAAGAGAAACGTTTTTGAATGAAATTTGACCCGGACTTTAGCCTGTGTCAAACCCCAAATCCAACCCAAATAGCTCAAACGGGGTTCATTTGCCATTTCTGTTGCTTTCTCTTTAGTCTGAATTCCCTCCTCGGCCACAGAGAATTCTTTCTCTGACTTGGACTTTTCCCCCTAAAGCCTCACGCATCTTCCAGCTTCAGCAGAATCTGGCTTAGAAGTGGAAGGAAAGAAAAAGCTACGGTGGCTGCTGCAGGAATGTTTGCGTGCAGCAGTAGCCCGTGCTTGCTCCTTGTTGAGGTGTGAGGATTCTTTTACCCTTTAGATGACCTTTTATTTATCTAAATATATACCACCCTTGCTATTAATTTTCATGCGTTGCCAAATCCTTTAATCCTGGCTCAAGCTCTAATAGCTCCTCGCTGCATCTGCTGAGATTAACTCTTGGACTAAACTCGTTTCTTTACACAAGATCATGGAAAACTTGCCACAGAAGGAAAAGCAGCAACCTTTAAGTGGGTGGAAATGTGGCACAAATTATGGGTTGTGACCCTGCACATGATCTCCAGCTCTTGATTGCAGTATTGGATTTGGGGCTGGATTTAGATTCACTCGTTTTTCATTACGATTAATGGAAGGTTGGTGTCTGAATGCTTCAGGTTTCTTTACACGACTCAGGCATTGATGTTGTGGTGATTAAAAAAGGCTCTCAAAGTGTTGAGAATGAAAGAAACTCCATCACTTCAGCTACAGAGTCTCCTAAATGTATCATTTGTGTGCTGGGGATGAGACTTCCACTGGATGTCTGCATTATTCCTGGCTTGAAAGTTGTCTCCTGCGTCCCTTAACAGTCTGCCCAGGGCAGGGGTGAGGTCCTGTGACCCCTGGAGGGGTTTCCAAGCCCCCCGTGGAGCTGTGGTGCTGAGGGCCAGGGGTCAGTGGTGCCCTGGCAGTGCTGGGGGAGCGGGTGGACTGGATTAGTTAAAGGTCTTTCCCAATCAAAATGATTCAACGATTCTTGCACAGGACTTTTTGTGCATGTACCAATTAGCCTGGTTCTCAACATCTCCTGGCAAAGAGGCATCACCGAGCTAGGAGCTGCCTGCTGAAGGGCCCCTGTTTGTGATGCTGGTTTTCTTGTGCTAATCATCCAGTTTCCATCTATAAACTGCACACAGATCACTGCTGTGCTCTACAGCACCAGACTATCAGCTCCCCACAGGACTGGCCCACCCGGCCGGGTGCGTGGCTGGGGGAGGCCATTCACTAATCTTGGCTTTGGGATGAGTTCTTCAGCTCCCTGAGTCACTGGAGCACAAGTGTCATGCAGGGGCCAGTCTCCAGTACCAGGAGCCATCGATCAGAGAGGTGAGGTCTCCTGGGCCACAGTGCTGCTGCTACAGACTCTGTTCCCCTGCTGCCATAGGCTTAACAAAAAGCATACTCTGAGTCTTGAAGGTGTGACTGATTAGTTTGTCCTCTTCCTTGGACAAAACATTGCCTTGCTGGATTTTGGGGGTGTGGGAAGGAGAAGTTTTCTGGTATTACCATTAACTTTGGCTTCCCTGGGGGAATCTGGAAGGGTTTCAAAGTCTGGAATGTTTACCTGGACACACCATGTATGACAATGCTACTGAATCTCTTGGAGGTTTATGGATGAAAATCAACATGGAGTGGGAAGGAGATGATACTCTTATTATTTTTTTTATCCCCTTGGAGACAAAACGAATTGTGTAAGGTGAATAAATCAGGAGGAGGCTGTTGGCCAGACTCGCAGCGCCCTGAGGAATCTCCTCATGGAGGTGCTGACAGGGCTGGCAGTGCTGTTGGCCCTGTCCCCTGCCCAGCTCGGGACCCGTCCGCTGGCCCTTGGCCACAAATCGCTGCTGAGCTCGACCCGGCCGTGCCTGCCTCAAGTGACTTGATGCTCTCAGCTGTCCGAGCAGGAAATCCTGCTCCTCCCGGCTTAGCCAGGGTGCCTAGAAGGGTGGTGGAGCTTGAATTACACGGCACAATACAGGAGCTCCACTGGTGAGGAGATGAGAGAGAAACAGGTCTGGAAATAGGGATAAAAGTGGCCAAAGGGTCTGGTCTGGCTTGACTTCCACCTGGGAGGAGAGTAAGGAGGAAGTAGAGAGAAGGTTGCGCTGCTGGGGAGTGTAAAACTGCCATTTCTCCAGCGTTTCTGCCTTCAGGGGAGGCAGGGAAAAAATGCTGGGTGGAAGGTCAGCGCAGGAATGCTGCAAATTAGCATTTGAAAGTAATCACTCAAGAGGACCTTGCTGTGAGATGCCTCAGTCAGGGCTGCTGGCAGCAGAGAAGCAGCTGCATTCGGTGGCCTTGGGAATGTTTTGCATAGCTCTGCTCCGTGGCAGCCCAGAGCTGGGTCATTGCTTTGGAAGCCTCTTCAAATACTTTCATTTCTTTTTTGAAGGAGAGTCTCACCTTTGGGTATTTCTGGAATATTCTTCTAGTTTCAGATAAATCTGAGCGGTCAAACAGCTCCTGCAGTGTGGTTGTGAGCTCTGCTCTCAAACCAGGGTTCAGCGACGGACACGTGGCACTGTTCTCCCTTGTCAGACAGGGAAACTGAGGCACAGCAGTTGCACTGCCTTGTCCATGTCCAGAAGCAGATCTGAGAGTACACACCAGGCATTCTGGCCCTTGCTAGGGATTGGGTTTTTCCTTACGTCCAGCGGTTTCTTCTAAAAATACGTGGGTTTATTCCTAGTCAAAACTTGAACACTTCAGGAGCATCACTTGCTACCTGCACTCCTCAGATCAAGCTCACACCGCAGGGTGGAGACACAAGCAAAAGCTTTGTGCATTCAACGTGGCTTCACCTAACTTATCCTATCAGAATGTGCCTTTTTTCACCCTGCAGTGGGACCAGGCACTGTTGTGCCAATATACTGACCCCTGTTTGATTGCTGTGTTCCAAAGCAGGGAAACTCGAGTGTAGGATTTTCAGAGAAGCACAGAATGCCCTGGGTTGGAAGGGACCTCCAAAGGTCATCTAGTCCAGCCCCCAATCAGTTTTGAGTGAGTATAGTCTTTTGACAGTGGAAAAAAGGTCAAGTGTTGGTGAGATGGGAGTACAGATAATTGAGATGCTAAGAGCTAAAACATCTCTTCATCAAATGTCATGCTGCAGAAACCCAGATGAGGTCTGTCCGTCTCTCTCTTGGGTTCCACTCGAGACGTAAGGGTGTGTTGCACACTTAATGGCCTCCCCATTCTGTTCCAACTGGAATATCTCTGTACCAAGCTGAGAAAACAGCCTTGTAACCATATTCTACTGGACTAATTATTTGCTTTGTGGGATTTTTGGCTGCGTCATTATGAAAAACGATTTCTTTTGTGCTGGTCATTTTATGTTGGGTGATGTTCTGAAGCAGCAGGCGAGTGGAGTTGGAGGAAAATGTTGAACATTTGACAGTTCAGATCTAAAAATGATGCCATTCAATATTCTGCCTCTTCTGTTTTTACTGCAGGTTGGATTTTTTCCTAGCGAGTGCGTTGAACTAATTAACGACAAAGTCCCCCAGTCTGTGACCAACTCTGTGCCAAAACCAGGTATGTGCATTAAGTTTTACCCTGCAGTGAAGCGAAATGGAGTTATCTTGTTGATGTTCTATGTTTAGTACCTCCTGTATACACCCCCTGTTGCTCACCCTGTACACATACCGTGATGTCCTTTCTGTGTGTCGATCATCCACACGTTTCCTCTCTCTGAGGAGTTCCCACTGTTGAATGTCTTTCACCCACGGTGTTGTGTAAGCTCACGTCAGCATCCATCACCTGCATGACTCAAAGATTTTCACCTTTTAAGATACCTTCAGCAGTCTGATTCCATGCAGCATCCCGGGCTTTGGTGTCCACAGAGTGTTGCTTGTCAGGTTTTTTTCATATAGAACATGAGGGAGACCTAAAAGCGATTGTGATGGAATAGATAAATGAGGCACTAAAAGGTTCTTTCTGTCTGAGGATTGATGGGAGAGAGCTGGATATGACAGAACTTGGAATCCTTCTGCTTTGGGTATACGACCCCAGCTACTTCCTACTGCCTTCTGGGCAGTTCTGTGTTGTGTGAAATACAGGCAAATTAACAGCAACTTGTGCTGAGGAAGGAGAAAGAAATAGTGAGATCCTGAGTCTGGCTCTGCTGTCATCCTAGTGCACTCTGGAAGTGACTGCAGGGAGCTGTGCTGGCCTGACTGAGATCCTGGCAGAACTGAATGGTTCTGAAGCTTTTGTTTCATCTGATTTATTTAAAGAACTCTCTATATTTTATATAAGGACATAGCTTTGGTATCAAGGGGAGTACTTTGAAACCCCTGATCGGTCTTAAAACGTTATGCAGCTGGTGAGTTTAGTTGGACAGCTGGTTAACTGGTGGTCTTCTTTTCATCTGTTTCCCTATTTTAGTGATGTTCCTTATCTTACAAGTTTGCTGCATTGATCCTTGAAAACAAAGAGATGTGATTCAAGCGTTGGACTTTCATGAGAGGGGACCCAATTGGTGTCTATCAGTAGATAAGGGCTGGGCACCTAGAGTGCCCAGGGGCAACCTCTTCTCACTCGTGCCTTGTGATAGGATGAGGGGCAATGGATTCAAGCTTGAGCACTGGAAGTTCCACCTCAACATGAGGAAGAACTTCTTGACTGTGAGGGTTACAGAGCCTGGAACAGACTCCCCAGAGGGGTTGTGGAGTAAGGAGACTCTGGTTGTAGAGTAAGGAGACTCTTGAAAGTCTGGATACTTTCAAGACCTGTCTGGATACATTTCTATGTGATCTGCTCTTGTTTTCTTCTTCTCTGGAAGGGGTGGCTGAATTGGATGATCTTCAGAGGTCTCTTCCAGCCCCTGCCATCCTGTGATTCTCTGATAAGGGAAATGCACTTTATCAGATCTTGCATTCCAGCCTGGAACTCACTCCTGGCTCAGTCACCAACCCCCGAAGCCATCAGTGCCCCCGTGTTAATCTGCTGCCTCCAAGAGCCAACGCTTTAGGGCAATAGTTTCCCGAGCCAGTGTGATCCCTGGGAACGTGCACATGCCTTGGCCAGGAGCGGTGGCCGGGGCTCGCCGAAAGCGCTGCGGCAGGTCCGGCCGTAAATCCCGTGTCTGCCTTTTGTTGTTTGAAGCTGATCTCTGAACACTGTGATGGTCACTTCGCTGTTCTCCACCAGCTAAGGGTGTAGACAAAGGCAGCTTCAAATCAAAAAGCAGGCCAGGCTGGCAGATAGCATTGTAAGGAGGTGGTTATTGTTAAATATGGCTCAGGCAATTAAATATCACGAGCTGCTAGTGAGTACTTTCTTGCAGTGCTTTAATGAGAGATAACAAAGCCGTGTAGATTAATAGATTCCATTTGGCTTTAACAGCACACTGGGGGTGGATTTCCTCTTCCAGTCCTGGGAAATGTTTGTTACAAAGTTGATACCAAAAGCCCAAGTGCTATAAAGGGATTAAGTTGAAAGGTATCACCAAGTCGTGGGGCTGTCCCTGAGGACCTTCCCGGGTGGCTGCTGGGTGTGTACGATTACAGGCAAGAGAACACTCCAGAAGGACACTAGTGAGCTTTCAGATGGCAGGACTGCTCGGGACAGGGCTGCAGCTGTTCCTCGATTCCTCCCCTGCCCAACCCTTAGCACACAGAATTTATGATGCCATTTCTCTGGAGCGTTGTGCTTTCTGGTTTTTCTACACCTCGGGAAGTATTCGTATGGTGGAAACAGAAGCCTGGAAGACTCGGTTGCTACGGAAGTTGTGACTTGATGGGAGATAAGAGGAGTCAGGGAGGAGGTTCTTGTAGTTCTGTTGGAGATGATGTTGGAGAGCTTGAGGAACCTATCTGCCTGGAGTTAAAAAATGATGTGTGAAACACAGGAGGAGTGAGATGAAGGGGGAGGAAGGAATTTTAGTTTCCACACACCTGCTTTGTCTGCACAGACCGGGAAGGTGGCACAGGGGTGGACAGGAGTTCTTGGAGCACCCTGAGTTGAGTGGCTTCTTTAGCCACTGCTATGAAATGAGAAACTGAAGCTTTCCCAGTGGTTCCTCCAGGGCCTGGCTAGGAATGGCAGTGCTGGGATAATGAAGGAGAGCTTGCATTTCCCTCATCCATGTTCCATTTCATGTATGCCAACCTAGAGCTTAAACATTCAGGGCATTTTCTCCACCCTTAAATATCCACATTAGCCACCATGGTCTCCCTTGACCTATGTTTGAAACATCAGAGGGGCTTTTCCCTAGGGATAGAGACTTTTCTGAAAGGAACCCTGTGGAGCTTCTATCCTCCCTCGATGTTAGGAGGGTACTTCATCAAGAATTAACATGAAGTTTGGGATACGGGCTTGCTAAGACATACTTCCCACCATGCCAGCTTTCTTTTCTGTAACCAAAAGATGACATGCAGAGCATCCAGGACATTGTGCAGCTGCAGCCTAAAGCTCTTTGCCATGAAGGAATTTATGAACACACACCTCCATGTGTTGTTTAATTGTCTATAGATTTGGCCGAGTTGAGGAATCTGTTGAAAAGCAGATGGAAGGCAAAGAGCTTCCCGCCCTACATTGGCATTGTTATTTCTAATTAGAGGATCTGATCTGCAGAAGTGACAGCGTTTTCATAGAGCCATAAACTGCTGGAGTGGTCTGTAATGTGGTACAAATAACGACTGAAGATCAGCTGAGAATGAAACACAGGGAATGGGAATGGGCAAGGAAGGATGGGTTTAAATGCAGAGTTAATATTTTAATGATAAATTCTTAGACTGAATTATTATAGAATCATTATGGTTAGAAAAGACCTTCAGGATCATCAAGTCCAACCACCTACTGAACATGACCAGGACCCCTGAACCATGCCCTGCAGGGCCACAGCTGGATGGTTGCTGAACCCCTCCAGGGGTGGTGATTCCACCCCCTCCCTGGGCAGCCTGTTCCAAGGCCTCACCCCTCTCTCAGCAAAGAAACTGTTCCCAGTATCCAACCTGAACCCCCCTGGGGCAACTTCAGCCCATTTCCTCTGGTCCCATCACCAATTACCTGGGAGAAGAGACCAACCCCCACCTCACTCCAGCCCCCCTTCAGCAGCTGCAGAGAGCACTGGGGTCTCCTCTCAGCCTCCTCCAACCCCAGCTCCCTCAGCCTCTCCTCACAAGACATTTTCTCCAGACCCTTCCCCAGCTTCGTTGCCCTTCTCTGAACTGGCTCCAGCCCCTCAGGGCCTTTTTTTTATCCTGTGGCACCCAAAACAACCCAGTGCTCAAGCTGTGCCTGTATTGAACTGATATCTACTATTTCACAGCTAAGATCATTTACTGAGAATTTAGCTGAAATTCAGAGCTACAATAGATGGGATCAGCTCGTGCTTGTAACGATTTTTACCCAGATCCAGTATAAAGGTTGCATTTGAATTTGAGATATTCAGCAAGAAGTGAATCTTTTCAATATTCATTGTGCTGCTTGGAAGAAAAACAGTCCATAGTTCTGCTCTGTTTTTCCCTTCTAAGCCATCATTTGGGACTTGCCTGTAGGTCCTGGCTGTGTTTACTCTTCTCATTCTCTTCTGTCCACCTCTGGCCAGTCTCTGAGAGAACGGTGTTCGTGTTCCTGTTGTCCTCACTCACCACGCTGACACAGTCAGAGGCAGCATGTCTCAACTCTCTGTCTCACTCCGTTTTGCCTCACAGCTCTGGAGAGCTGTAGCCTCACAATATCTCACATCCCATCTCACTCTTCACCTCATACGTGCAATTTGTCCCCTGTCTTTCACCACCGAGTAGCGTCCTGCTGGGTACCAAGGTGGCCTCGGCACGGTCATTTGTGTGAAGGTCTCTAAAGGTGGTTGCTGCTGGGGAGCATCTGGTTTCAGTGGGGAAACAAGGAATAAAGTTTGCAGTGGGACTTAAGGGAAGAAACTGGGCAGAGTAAGGAATTGTTTCCCTTATTTTTTCATTGTTGCTTTCAAAACATTTTTAAAACGTCAGGGGTCATTCTCACCAGGTCCTCAGCCAAGGCATGAATAACCCCAGCAGCTCTGCCCAATGTTTTACATTCACGTGTCTTCCATGAATTTAATTTAGATCTAACAGGTAGATGTACTCTTGGGACATGCAACTAAAGACACATCAAAGAGCACTCGTTGCTATTACAATGAATTATTTTTTTAGGCATAAATAACAGATTCATCTGGGTCACCACGTCAGATACAAATAACCCACTGAAGTTTAGGCGGGGTGAAATTTAGGTCTGGATCAGGCAACAGACTCTGTTCTGACCTCTTGAAGAATCTGGGTACAGTGCTGAATAAATTAACTTTCACTGCAAAAATGCTCTGGCTGAATTACACTTGTTGTGGCAGAACGACTGCGATGGTAACGGGCTCTTAAGAGGTCATGCCTGGTCCAAACTGGTTAATCCCTGGACCAAAAAGATGGTGGTTTGGGTTTGTGTGGGGGGGCCTGGGTTGAACAGCTCTTTGACCCTGACGAGTGTGTAATGTCTTAATTAGTGTCTGAATAAGGAGAATAGGGAAAGATAAAAGGTATGTGATTAGTACCAGACTCCTCAGTCTTACAGAAACAAACCAGCCCTTGGGCGTTCAATGTACAACTGCCTCATTACAGCCAAGACAAATGAAGATTTTCCTGAGCCAAGGCAGGTACCCATTTGCAGACAGGGAATGAACGTGACTAAGGTGCTCGGGGCCACCGAAGGCGGGTGGTGATGCAGGAGACAGGCGATGTGTGTTCAGTATGGACAGACCTACGGACCAATCCTTCAAGAAACGATGCTCTCTCAGCTCCTGTGGAGCTCAGGCAGAGCTGTGAGCAGACAGAGGGTTCAGGATGTGAAGGGTCAGCAACAGGATTGGGAAAATTGCTTCTGTAGGAGGCTGGCACACGTGTCTGAAACGTGCTGCAGATATTTCTGCAAGGCTCTGAAAGCCGCTGAGATTCAGCCTTGTGGGTTGGGTCTTCAAGCGGTGACTTCAGCAGGACAATGCCAACTTGTTTAAAGCCCAGATCTGAGCTGGTCTGATCCGTGGGGAAGTTATTTCCTGGACTTGCTATTTTCTTCCTTCCATTCCAAAGGAAGAGCTGACATTCCAAAGCAAGAGCCAAGTCTCTGCCTTCTCTGCAGTTAATGATGTTCAGAAATGACACCTTTTGTCCGTAAGAAACGGTAGCTCTGAGACAATGTCATTTTTGTGAACAGCACAGAGCAAGGTAAAGCAGTTGTCTGCTTTAGCACCTCTAGGAACAGAGGGTAGCTCTGGAGCTCAGGAGCCAAGTTACACAGAATGTAGCTCTACCAGCCGTGGGAGCTGTTCACTTTTGCAAGGGGTTGGCGTTGTCCATCAATGTGAAGCACGTTTCATCTCCCAGCCTTGTTTCTGACTCCACAAAGCACTTACTCGTGGGCTGAGCTGAGGTAACGGGACCAGATCTCACGCTTCAGCTCTGGTGCTAGAAGTTCAAATGTGCACAATGTTTGGATGGGGTTTCTGTGAGCTGGGAGGTTTTGGCTCCTGATGAATTTCCCGAGCGTTCAGGGAACTAGTCCTTGTTCCAGCAGCTTGAAGGATTGGGTCCCTGGTCATGTCTCGCGCTGTGTGTAGCCTAGCTGGGCTTATATGAAATGATGAACCCATTTTTGGTGGGTACGTGTTTTAACCAACATTTGTTTGTTTGTTTGTTTTTCTTTTTTTTAATTGTACCTCCCCAGTCTCCCCTGCCCACGGAGCCCGTCCAGCGTCCTGGAGCTACTTCCCCCCTTGTACGTTTTCATTTATTCCTTTTTTCCTCTTTCTCTCTGTCTCTCCCTCTGTTGTTCTGTTGGTTTTATTTCCTCTGTACACCCAAGTCATTGCACTGATGGTTCTGAGGATATTCAGGGAAACCAGTATGGTGGGGCTTCTTTTACCGTGCACGTCCAAACCATCCACAAGAGCTGGAGAGTAGTAAAACTGGGGTAGAGCTTTTCAAGACTGAAGGCAAAATTTATTGCTGTGCCTGGCTATAGCCACTGACAGAAAAATAACCTGCCAGAAAGTTTGAGAGGAGTCAGAATAGTGAATGCTGGTAAGATCTGAGGAGTTTCCTTTGGTACAGAGAGAAGAGTTTTCTTATTTTTTTCCTCTTTCCTAGTCAAATGCCTTCATTTCATGAGCACTCCAAAGATCCCATCCCTGTTTAGGAGCAGCAGCAGTTAACTCCAGGTAATAGGGTTGGGCTTTTTGCCCTTTTTAACATGAAAACAAAGAATGGTCCCATGTCTGGTTACTCCCTGCAGCCCAGAAGGCGAGCAGGGTCCTCTCCTTGAGCTGTTTGTGAGGAGGAAAGCGTTCAACACCAGAGCAGCCGTAGTACTCCCACTCAAAGCAATAAGGCTTAGCAGTGGTTCCACTCGTTCTGCGTGCAAAATTAATTCCTCTTGAGAGCCACAGCCCTTTGGGAGTCACATCCTTGCAACAGGGACTAGGAGCTTAGCTAGAAGAGCACCACTGGAGAGGTCCTGGGCCAAAGCCCCCCATGCCTGAGCGCTCCTCTGTGGTTGGAACTGCAGCTCTTGTGCAGAAGGTTTCAGCCTACCAGAGATCACGGCTGCACAGCTTCTGGGACTGGTAATTGAGGAAGATATTTCAGGTATTTTTTGAAGTATGGAAGCCTTGAGGTCCTGGTCAGACTTTGCTGGTGTTAGGGGGCAGTTCACTTTCTGGGCTTAGGAAGTTCTTCCCCAGGTAAAATGAGCCAAGATCTGCACGGGGAGGCAAGGGCTTAAATGGTTTTGGAACTGTGGCAGAATGCCTCTGGAAATGAGCTCTAAATCTTTACTGTCCCAACCATACCAAAGACGAGTTGCTGTGCGAGTTGCAGCCATGCTCAGAATCACTGATTTGAGCATTTGCCAGCCTAAACAGAGATCTATTTTCTGTACCTTTTAAAACTTTTTACAGTGAACTCTGTCTGCAGTGACATTTGCACATACTGCTGCTGTTTGCACTGGAACCAGACTGCCCACACTGTGGTCATGCCTGAGCCACCTTTAAGCCCAGTTGCTCAGGGACCAGTAGCATCCACCAGCTCAAGTTTTCTTGGGATTTGGGTGCTTACTCAGCTTATTTCACCTCCCCTCATCTTTTTTGCTCTTGAACCCATGAGCTTGGCATGTCACTTCACTTGGACTTCTTTTTGCACGTAGACATTGCTAGTTAGGAACACTCCAAGTCTAGAACACGCTGGAGAAGCAACACCTTAGGATGCCCAGCACTGGAATCTGGGTTTCTTTAGCACTGTTTCTCTCTAGTCGCTGTCTCTACAATTGTTAGTCTCCTGCAGTTTGTTCTGGGGGATGCTTTAATTTAACTTTGTCCTTTCTCTTGCCTTCCTCTGTCCCTCTGCCCCTTCCCACCTGACCGTAACCATGTGCAGATTTGGAGATGGATAGTGTAAAGCCAGGTTCTGCATTTGTTACAGAGGCTCTGAACCAGTCCCAGCTGAGCTCAGGTAGAGCCCGTTCCGTACAACGAGTCTCTCGGTGTCCTAACCAAGTCTAACACTGTCCGTGATAGCAATAACCGTTTACTAACACCTCAGGCTTGCTGACAGAAGCTAGATGTAGTTCAAATAGTTTATTCTTTATTTTTCTTAATTATCTTTTTCCTTTTAATACCCGATGGCTAGAAAAGCCAATGCCTGATTCTAAGAACCCTCCTTCTCCCGTGTGATTTCATTCGAGTCAGTGAGTCCAAATCTTAAGAGCACTGCTCAACAAGATGGGGTCTTGCAGCATGAATACTCTGCAGCATCAGTGGCCACGTGGCTATTAGTCTGTGGAGCATTAATTAGCTTCTTTTCTTTCCTTTTTTATTTTTTTTCCCACCCAGGCTGCTGAGTTTCTAAATATAAAGTGTTGTTCTTTTCCCAGGCTTTCCGTTAGTGCTCAGAAAAATAATAGCCAAAGTGTGCCAAACCCTACTTGACCACGTTCTGGAGGGAAGAACTTGCTTGAATAAGAGAGAAAAGCAATGTGGTTCAATCCTATAGATTTATGGCAACGTAAATGACCCTGGTGTGTACCCAGTCACATGGTGACAGAGGGAAACCACTGTCATGGCAACATCCCTATAGCTTTTCAAAACGAACATTAAGTGAAATTGAAGTGTTCCAATGGACCTAAGGAACTGGGATGACTCTGGTACATGTTATGTACTTAATTTGATCGTCAGTAATCACAGAATCGTTCTGGTTGGAAATGACCTTCAAGACCATGAGTCCAGCCACTTACTAAACATGATCAGGACTCCTGAACCGTGCCCTGCAGGGCCACAGCTGGATGGTTGCTGAACCCCTCCAGGGGTGGTGATTCCACCCCCTCCCTGGGCAGCCTGTTCCAANTACACGCTGGCTCCTGTTCGTCTGGGTGTCCACCAGTATCCCCAGGTCCTTTCCTGACCAGAAACTTCCCAGCCACTCCTCCCCCAGCCTGGAGCATGCCTGGGGTTGTGACCCAAGTGCAGGAGGTGTTTGATAGCAAACGTTTCAGATTTGATTTTTCTTTGCATTAAATTAAGGAAAGGAGAAAAGGAAAGGACCAAAGTAAGGACTTCTGCATCTCCTCGGTGCTTTGCAAGGAAATGTAAGTGGAATTTCAGGAGAGCCCAGGTAGCAAACTGGGTAAGTTTTGTTCTCCAGCTAGACTGGGACCGTACAGCCAGGGAGGCAACGTGTGGCAATGCCTGCAAGGTATTCAGACAACACATTGTCCTCTGATGTCCTTCTGTTTCATCTCCTCCCTTGCTATGAAGGTTGAAATGAATTTGCAGCAGGGCTCATACTTTTCCCAGACATCTTCCCAATCTGTTCTTTGGGTAACACGAGTGGTTACTGGATGTCTGACACTGAAGTGATGCTGATAAATCCAGCCAGCCAGAGCTCGCCTGGGTCCCGCTGGCCGCAGCGCTGGCTTGTACCTGTCACTTTATTAATGCCTGTGCAGTTCAGTGGCTTGAAGAGCTCTGTAAGTGGCAGGCATCCTTTCTAATTGTATTTCAACCCAGTGCAAATCTTCTTGTGGTTGCCTGTGCATAAAGCTCTGCCCCTGCTGAAAGCCTGCCCTGGATTTTCATTGTTAACCTTCTAAAGTCACCACAAGCGGATTTAGATTTTTAAGGAGGTTTTTAAGGCTTTATTTCACTCCTGTGTCGTTTCCTTCCAGATTTTATTTTGTTTTTAAAGACTTTTTTAGCAGTATTGCTTTGCTGGTGGTTTGTCTCTTGGATACATTGGGAACAGCATATTCCACAGTCATGTTGTGTTGCCTGCTTTGAGTGCAGGGAATTCCGATCCAGTGCTTAGTTAATCTGAATTGCTCCAGTAATTACCTGGGTTTAGGAGAAGGGGATTTATTGTGGTGGCTGCCTGGGACTGCAGAGGGCTCTGAGAAGTGCTACTGCAGTGCTTTGTCTTTTTAGGTCTGAAAATTCCTGTCGAGCATTGTAGCACAGATCAGAACCGCAGCAGCGTTTTGCTGTTGGTTTTTCATTTCCTTGGAATCTTCCTTTCTCTTTGCTCTCCCTTGTTCCAACCCCTTCTGGGTTTTTTCCTTCTCTTTTTTTGGGGGCAGAAATAGAAAGGGACGAGGACTGTGGGCTGAGCTGTGGAAATGTTGCTATATACAGGATTCAGCTGGTCCCCTATGAAAGTTGCACCAGAAAATCTGTGATTCTGCCAGAAAAGGATGAGCTTGAGAGAACAGCTCCCCAGAGCCCGTGGCAGAAGCTCTAAATTCTCAGTTGTGGTCATTGGGCAAGTAGGTTTTCTAGGTTCTGTGTTCATGGGTATGTGTGGTGAGCATCCCAACAGCAGCAACGTACCAGTGAATTCTGGGGACTCCTCTGCCCAAGTGGGACAAAAGATTTACAGGGAGCATAAGAAAAAAAGTCCTTGAAGTGAAAAAATGTCAAATATTTTCCTGCACCTTGCAATGAACCTCTGACTGTGAGAGCATCTTTTTATCTGTAACTTGCTTTTGAATTTACCCCTCGGTAGCAAATCTGAACTCCTTCTCAAGTCCACCTAAAGCAAATCTGTAAACCTTGGCTAGGTTGTGAGTGAGAGCCAAGCAAAAATTCAAAGTATTTCAAATAGGTTCCTAAGGATACATTAGGAAGTCAAGGTATTTTATTCTTTTTCCTTTTTTTTTTTTCTTCCTTCATAATCCTTTAATCCTTTCACAGTGCAGATGTTTCCTGATGGAAAGCGAGCATGAATTTTGGCAGCATTTTTTAAGCACCCGTGGTTGTGTTTCTTACCTACAGCCTCTGGAGGGTATGGGGATGGTTGTAGTTGATGGGTTGGTTGTGATCTGAGCAAACAGATCTTCTTGTAACCTTCCCCAGGTGCTATGGAAACACATCTTGACAGTGATTGGGTATTCGTGGGTGAATTGGTTGAGCTTTGCTTCAAGAAGCTTGGGTTTGAAAGTGTGGAGCTTTCCCTGGAGATGAGGGAGAAGGGGTTTGGGTATTACTGCTGGGTCTGAAGGGTCTGGGGGATGCGNCAAACCCCACCTGAAATATCCACCGGGGTGTGGGCACAGCTGTCCTGGCAGCAGAGCTTCACCCAGATGAAAAGCAGCTTCCAGCAGCATCTCCACTGGGAGGCACTGCTGGGGTAATCACAGCACTGGAAACCAGCCTGGGGTCTCCTGGAGTCGCAGGGAAATGCCTGAAATGCAGGTAGAAAGCAGAGGCAGAGTAATTTCTGTATTCCCCATACTGCAGTTTCTTCAGGTCTCAGGACAAGGAAGAAGTTGAACCCCAAGACAGTAACTTCAGGCTTCCCACGTTCTGAGGGGTGATTTTGTGGGTCCTGTTTCTTGGAGATTTTTAATTGGAAAAGAAAAGGCAGGAGAGCTGTGTATGGCTCTCTGCACAGCATCCCTTCAGAAATAATGAATGTGGATTGCTGTGGTGTGTAGCTGGAGACGTGTTCCTGGTTCATTCCCAGCATTTGGAGGGCATTTAACCTTCTCAGAGAGGTCAAATCCACCCAAATAGGGTGACTGGTGTGAATTAAAGCAGTAGAACTTGTCTGAGCACGGGGGTGTTGGAGGCACCAAGGTGCTGTTAGTAAGGCCAGCTTTCTTTTGCATCTTCTGGACTTCTTTCTCACTCTGCCTGCTCTCCCTTTATCCAGATTGCGAGGGGAGGTTGTTATTTTTAAACAAGGTATTTTTTCCTTCCTCACAAGCTCTGTCAAAATGGGACTTGACTCTAATAATAGTTGGCTTGAGCAGAACTCCATCGTTCTGCTAAGAGCTTGGNTCTGGGGGATGCGGGGTCCGGGCAGGAGACCCCAGAGTTTGGGGGAAGACCAGGAGAGCAGCCTGGCTGAAGCCAAAAGGGGGTGTGCAGGCTCTAGGAGCTGGATGAGGAGAAGGATCCAGTTTAGTTCTGCTATTCAATTTATTTTCTTTTGTAGCTGAAGTTTTCTAACCCATTACAAGGTCCG
>VWZY01010093.1:26387-39124 GCA_013399075.1 Chloroceryle aenea
GTGGGCACAGCTGTCCTGGCAGCAGAGCTTCACCCAGATGAAAAGCAGCTTCCAGCAGCATCTCCACTGGGAGGCACTGCTGGGGTAATCACAGCACTGGAAACCAGCCTGGGGTCTCCTGGAGTCGCAGGGAAATGCCTGAAATGCAGGTAGAAAGCAGAGGCAGAGTAATTTCTGTATTCCCCATACTGCAGTTTCTTCAGGTCTCAGGACAAGGAAGAAGTTGAACCCCAAGACAGTAACTTCAGGCTTCCCACGTTCTGAGGGGTGATTTTGTGGGTCCTGTTTCTTGGAGATTTTTAATTGGCAAAGAAAAGGCAGGAGAGCTGTGTATGGCTCTCTGCACAGCATCCCTTCAGAAATAATGACCGTGGATCGCTGTGGTGTGTAGCTGGAGACGTGTTCCTGGTTCATTCCCAGCATTTGGAGGGCATTTAACCTTCTCAGAGAGGTCAAATCCACCCAAATAGGGTGACTGGTGTGAATTAAAGCAGTAGAACTTGTCTGAGCACGGGGGTGTTGGAGGCACCAAGGTGCTGTTAGTAAGGCCAGCTTTCTTTTGCATCTTCTGGACTTCTTTCTCACTCTGCCTGCTCTCCCTTTATCCAGATTGCGAGGGGAGGTTGTTATTTTTAAACAAGGTATTTTTTCCTTCCTCACAAGCTCTGTCAAAATGGGACTTGACTCTAATAATAGTTGGCTTGAGCAGAACTCCATCGTTCTGCTAAGAGCTTGGAAATCATGGGAGAAGGGGGTTTGTTCTGCTCTGCTTTTCCTCTGAATAATCACAGGAGCCAAGTTGTGGTTTAGAAACATTTCCAGGCAGCTTTAGATGATGGCACGTGGCTCTGACCTCTTCTTGCACTGGCATATGGTTTTGTCAAGGGTTCTGCCAGGGCAGATCTCAAATCTCCAATTAAAACCTGGTCCCGTTAGGTTCACACGAGCTGAGCAGCTGCTCATCACCTCCCTGCACGCAGAGCAGCGATGCCTGGGCTCCGACTCCATCTGGCTCTGATGCCCGTAGGGATCTGTGGTTTTGCTGCCTCTGCAAGAAAGTGTCTGTGTGAAACTATCAACTGATGTTAATAGAGAGTGGAGCTGGAGGAATATCCGCTGGTGAATCCACGATGTTCATCTGGCTTTCTGAGAAGGTCTTGTTTTGGGAGGATCTTGAAGTGATCCCATGGAAAGTCCTGGTGCCCACCGCGTGGGCAGGATCTGCGGCAGGTTTCCCCCAGAAATCCAGCACAAGCAGCCACGAGAAGACTCTGCTCTGCCCCCTCTGTCTCTCCACTCTCTCTCCACCTCCTTTTTCCTCCCCTCACCCCAGTAATGAATTTAACCTGCTGCAAACTGCAGATGATAGCAGCACTCTGGCCTTTAGGGCTCGCTTCGCCGGCTCATGAATCAGTCTGTGCCTGTGATTAATTCGGGAGACGTTGCTGAGCTGAAGTTTCATCTGCCAGATTTCATTTAAGAACTCGTGTCGGTGCCACGCTCCTTCTTCCTCAGCATTTAATCCTCTAACTGCACTGAGAGGCTTGCATCAAATTCTTGGACCTGCTCTCTTGGGAGCTTGCCTTTGCAGAAGGAGAGGCGAGCGGAGGCCTTTCCTTTGTTGTTCACATCACTCCCAATGGAGTTTTTTACCTTCCTAAATGAAATATTTGGAACGTTTTTCTTGTGAGCCTGGCAGACCACGGCCACTAGAAGAGCGAGTCACCACCTGATTGTCCGGGAGGAGGTACCTTGCTAACAAGCCTGGTTTCTGAGCTCTGTGAATCAAATCCACCCTTTGGGAGGCTCCCCTGGCACTCTGTCACACGGCCTGCTCTTCTGTCACACAGGTTCATTCATCTCCCAGTCTGCTTTCAGCTATTATCTTGGCTTCTCCCCAAACCCCTTTTGCAAACGGGTTGGTTTTGTTGTTTTTTTTTGTTTGGGTGGGTTTTGGTTTTGGGTTTTTTAAGGGGTTTTTGTTTATTTGGGGCATTCTTTCTGTGTGTGTGTTTTTGGAGTATTTGATTGCAGGATAAATCCCGCTGAATAAGAAGCAGCACTGAAAAATACTGGCTGCCTAACTTCTAATAATGGCTTGAAGCTTCCTGCAGTGGTTAAATTTGCAAAACCAGAAAGTGGAGGAAGCTCCAGGGTATATTAACAACATCTTTTAGGTTGTTCTGCCTTCCCAGTACTTCTGTCTGAAAAAAGAGAGGTGAAACTTTGGATCACTTTCAGGACTGAAGCTGGGACAGGCGTGTGATGGAGCCTTTCTGTGTGTGGTTTCAAGCACTTGGGCTTAGTAACTGTTTCAAAGCTAGACATTCATTATCTGCCTCTTCTGCTCCGCTGTGGACCTGGAAGCAGTGGAGAATGCTTCTTGTTCTCTTGCTTTTGCTCCTTTAAAATTTTCTGGTGAAAGAAATTAGAAACAGAAAACAACACTTGTGTGGAGATTATCTAATTCTTTTCAAACAAATACTCGGAAGCAGCAGGAGGGCATCCCAGGCCTGTTCATTCCAGCACAAGGCAAGGATCTCGGGCCAGGGCAGAGGCCATAAGCTCCAGAGCCAGCGGAGTTCTGTCCATGTGGTGCTGTGAACATCTCCAGCTGTGACAGGGTGCCAAACGCAGACTTGGTGGAGCTGCCTCCCTGGTCACTCAGGTTTCATTCCTAAAAGGATAAGCACGAGGTGTTTTTCTTCACAGCACACAAAGTTTAGCTGTGCCATTGTACACCACATAGTAGAAGAGCTGCTCAAGCACTGGTGATCATCAGAGCAGCTCTTTACAGAGAGGTAATGTCCAAACTGATTGTTGAGGGAGCTCCGTGGTTACATTCCTGCTCTATTCATCCATAGAATCACAGAATCATTACGGTTGGAAATGACCTTCAAGATCATCAAGGCCAACCACTTACTAAACATGATCATTTTCTCCAGACCTTTTATCAGCTTCATTGCCCTTCTCTGAACTGGCTCCAGCACCTCAGTGTCTGTTTTATCCTGCCCAAACCTGAACAGAGATGAACACAAATGTCCCATTCGTGCTGGGATGTTACAGACTTGGAGCAATGGGTTTGACGGGAAGAACGTTCCCAGAGTGGTGAGGTGGTATCAGGAGGGGTTTGTGTTTGGAATTGTACATAATCAGCACATGTAGAACCAGATTTAGGAGTCATGGTTGGCTGCTAAGGAAAAAAAGTAGTATGATAGTGTGATCATTGTCCAAGCAAAACAATTCCAGTAATAACTACCACGTATAATAAGTAGCTGGAGAACAAGCGTTATTTGGACAGATGAGTCAGCAAACAACTTGGAAAATAACACATTTCCTTCAGGAGAAACTGCAAGCACCAAAAGAAGTGAGTTTTACCCTTCCTGATCATCAAGATATCTGCATAAGTAGAAGCAGATTTCTCTTTAGTCCTTCTGACCTTGAGGTTATCCACTTTCTCTGGTGACCCACCTTTCAAAGCACATGACAGCAGTTGCTGGAGCTGACGAACCGAGGGACTTTGGGGTCACAGAAATGCAGAAAGATTGGAAATGACCTTCAGGATCATCAATCCCAACTGTCTACTAAATCTTATCAGGACCCCTGAACCGTGCCCTGCAGGGCCACATCTGGGTGTTTTCTGACCCCTCCAGGGGTGGTGATTCCACCCCTCCCTGGGCAGCCTGTTCCAAGTCTTCAGANTCCCTGGCACGAGGCTGGGAGGGTTGGCTGAAGGTTCCTCAGCTCTGGGACCCTCTTGGCTTTCATCCCCGAGCAGGGATGCTGTGGCTGGTGGAAAAATGGAGTGACCGTGTGTTCTGGTTTCCGCTGCGGAGCGCAGTGTGCTCGTACAGGTGAGTTCCAGAGCCGGGCTGTAAATGAGGTCACTGTAATGCCCTGTGGTGTTTTGCTTGGTTTTTAAATCGCTGAACTCCCAGGGAGTTTTTTTAATTGAGTTTTTCAGGGAGCTGATCGATGAGGCCACAAACTGGGCTGGTTAACAGCCACGCAGGAAGGGGCATCATTTCTTTAGCCGGTAATTGGACCAACAGAACAGACACCCCAAGTGCAGAGCATCTCCTGCTGTCCCTCAGAGCTTGGGCTGGATGGGGCTCACCTGAGCATGGCCCAGCCCGTGGCCACTCTGCAAGCCCAGGTGGGCTTCCATGGAGGCACTGGGGCCAGGCTGAGGCAGCGGTTTAGTGCTGAAAGGTGAGCGAGACCCCTGCATGGAGATGCACCCCGAATTTCTTCAGCCTGGGTGAACTGGGGTGCTGGCCCTGGTGCTCCTCTGGGTTTTGGGGTGTGAAGGTGCAGCTCAGCTCTGTGTGAGGAACCAGAAAGCTCTTGATTTGTCCCGGTGGTGCGGGGTTAATGCGGGGGGCTCGGGTGATCTGCAAAGTCTCTTCCAAACAAATGATGTTGGGATTCTCTGGATAAAGCGCAGCTCTGCTGGCCCCGGTCTTGCCTTTGCCCAGAGGGTCTCCGGGGCTGCGAGAAACCAGAGGTCAGGTACCGGCCGGACCCNCCGCGGAGTATTTTTAGGTTCCTGCGCCCACTTGTTGCTTAGTAACTTGCCAGGTATTTAATTTGCGCTTCGGAGGAGTTAATGGAGGGGGTTTGTGTGCTGGGAAGGGTGCGTCGGGGAATCGAGGCAGCTGGGCACGTACTGGGGTTCAGACCACCCCCCTAAGCTGGCCAGGCGCGGCCAGGCCGTGCCGTGAGGTATGGCACAGGGCATGGTGCTTGGAGCACAACTGGTCTTATACTGGGGCTGCGCAAGGCAGGCTCTCAGATCAGTGCATCTTATACTGGGGCAGTGCNTTATACTGGGGTGTCCTGGTTTGAGTGCAGTTGAGCAGAACTGGTTTTATACTGGGGTTCTCAAATGACTTTGGCTCTGAAGGACTGGCCTAGGATGATGTTTTTAGCAAGATCATTGAGATCCAGTATTGAGCCAGATGACAAAGTACCTGTTACTCAATGTTATTTCCAGAGGCATCCCTTATCTCATTCCTGGCTGCTGGTTGTAGACTTGTTTGCTCCTGCTTCGAGAAGATGCTCAGGGATCTGTGCCCTCGGGCTGGCTGCCTGGCTTGGTGCTTGGCTTCTCTTGCCAACCAAAGGCTGATTAACACGTACACTTCCCCCTCTCCTTGCTAATTGTTTAACTTCTGTTTCCCTTTTGCTAATCGCTGACTTCAGGTTTCTGTTGCACCTTTCTACACACGAGGTCCAAAGTAGTAAACTGTTTTATTGGCCTTAATCTGGGGTCACGGGTGTGCAGCAAGCTGGAGCCTCTTTCACAAGCAGGGTAATTTGTGGGAGGACTCCCACCCAATTCTCAGGGCAGAAGGAATTCCAGCTCACAGACCCCCTCTGGCATATCCCACCAGGTCCTTGGGGTTGCAGGGATGTGAGATCAGAGTTTCCTACTCAGGATTTATACCCAGCTCCCAAAGAGGCAGCTGACAGATGGGAATGCCTAGAATTTGAATCTCAATAGATTTTTGCATATCTTTTTGTTCCCCCGATCCCAGGAGGATGTAGGGCCCATTCCGAAGGGTTGATATCAGCCATGCTGTTGTTCAGGAGAAGGGGGCTTCCTGTTAAAGATGCCAGCCCTTTGTTTGCGGCAGCCCCGAGGTGGGGAATGCACACTCTGAAGAATAAAATTCCCGAGGAGAGCAGTTACTGTGATCACAAGAGACACTTTATGAGTAGCCGTGGCTCCTCTGTTCTTATTTGTTCAGAAAACTTCCTAGAAGCTGTAGTCCATTTTGAGGACTAAATGCCCAGCAGGATCTTATTATTTATGACAGGGAAGACAGGAGGCCTTCGCTCCGCGCTCCTCCCCGACCTCCTTTGTTCTGGGCACCACACAGGCGTGATAAAAGGAGTCTCATCTGAAGTCAGAGCTCTGGATTGGTAAGATAAAGGAAGCAAAACAATACCATATCTGCATTCCTGCGCCTTAGAAAGCAGATTTAGCTCACTGCAAATCCCCAAACGAATTGGGCTCAGTTTTCATTTTCAGCAGAGCTTTTTTTGTGCTTCTTTAGCCGGGTGAGGATGGTGTGTAGGAAGATGCTGTTTCATCCTCCTTAAAGCTGTTGTGTCCTGCCAGTGCTGTGTAAAGTGGCCCTAGTGTGGATGAGGCTCATGTCCATCATCTTTAATGTTGTTTCCACTCCATGTGAGTGGGAATTTGCTTTCCAAAGCCCAAATCATCTCAAGACTTGCTGCAGGTGTTGACAGCTATTTAGAAAGTCAGGGTTGTGTATAGAAAAAGATTGGAGTGTTATAAGTGTTGGGAGAGCAGATCACAGTATTCTGAAAGTCGCTGGGCTGTAAACAGCTGCTCCCTGGCTGTGGAAAGAGAAGGGCATCCTCTCTGAGGGGACTGGGGGAGCAGCAGTGAGGCTCCTGGTCATACTGGGAGTGCCGTGTACTTCAGCTGAGCCTGTGCACCGAGGACTGAAGTAACACCTGCACCCCGTGGTTGAAGCCAAAAAAGGCAGCGTGCTTTGACCCGAGTCTTCTCCTTACCCCAGACGGGCTGCTCTTGTCCCTTCCCAGTGGAACCAAAAGGTGCTTTCCCCATGTCCTGTGTAAGAGCGAACACCCTCTCGCTCCGGGACTGGGCTGCAGCTGCCAAACTCCCAATTATTCCACTTTTGTTGTTTGTTGATTCACGGCAGATCTTTTTTTCACTGCTCGCCTCCTCCCACCAGCCGGGCTGGAACGTGCTGCCAAGGAAAACTGGAGGAACTTGACTGCCGCAGTCACTCCGGTTGTCCTGGTTTAGCTGATGGCAGGACAGGGCTGAAGTGTGATTTGTGTTTGAATGACTAGTGGGAGCTCTGGGCTGCGTGCGTGTGTCCAAAGCACTCGATGTTATTCAGGGTTAGCTTGGGTTGCTGTCAAGGTTTGGGAAGATCCCCTGCAGCACTGCTGCCATTTGTAGCAGAAGGAGAAGTGCTGTGGGTGAGGCTCAAGCAGCCGTGCTCCAACTTTGTTTGTGCTGTTTTGAAGCCTTTCGATCGAGGAAGGATACTGCCACCAGAGAGTGTGTGGCATTGTCAGCACTGGAGACTGTTGAGTTCTCAGCTGGAGAAGAGCAGCCTGAGAGGGGAGCTGAGCAATGCTGAGCAAGAGCTCAAGGGCCCTTTAGGGGGCAAGAGGATGGGGCCAGACTCTGGTCAGTGGTGCCCAGCACCAGGACAAGGGGCACCAACTGGACCCCAGGAGGTTCCCCCTGAGCAGGAGGAGCAAGTTGTTTGGTGTGAGGGGGTGGGAGCCTGTGCCAGGCTGCCCAGAGAGGCTGTGGAGTCTCCTTGTCTGGAGAGATTCCCAACCCCCTGGACCCTGCACTGCTGGGCCCCCTGCTCTGGGTGCCCCTGCTGGGTGGAGCAGGGGAGTGGCACCAGGTGATCTCCAGAGGTTCCTTCCAGCCCCACCATGCTGGGATTCTTCTCATTTTGTATCTAACACACAATTACCTGTTTGATCTTGATGCTTCCTTGATTGTTGATATTGATGCTTAACTGACTGCCCTTAATGCTACTGCACCACTTAATGCTCAGGATGAGAACCAGTAACACCTTTCAGGGGACAGTGCATCACCTTTGGGGTTGTTCTGAAACAGGGCTTCATCTCAAACTGTACAAACTGTGCAAGTATTAGAGGTGCATTCAAGTATCAGGTTCTCTTTAGTGCATGTTTAGTGTTACACAAAGGCTTTGGTACATTTTGATGTCAGGATCTAAGCCCTTGTGTTACCTGACCAAAGCCCATCCCTGCTGCGTGGTCACTCCACCCATATATAGTCAGTGCTCCCTTTTTTTTATTATTCCCCCAAATACAATGCAAAAGTGTTCATAGAATTATTTAATTGACCTTGTCAGCCCTTGTACCTTATCTCCTAACCATGTACCACTTCCCTCGGGGCAGGTGTGCTGGACTTGAGGGAGTTCATTCAGAGGTGTCTTCTGGTCTGATTGTTCAGGAGGTGAAGTCTTAGTGACAGTGGTTCCTGTATGGCCTTAGAGTCTATGAACAGTTGGGACATCTCTTTAACCTTCCTCTTGTCTTTTAGGACCAGAGGAAATGGGCTGAAGTTGGCCCAGGGGGGTTCAGGTTGGATATTGGGAACAATTTCTTTGCTGAGAGAGGGGTGAGGCCTTGGAACAGGCTGCCCAGGTTGGGGGTGGAATCACCACCCCTGGAGGGGGTCAGCAAGCATCCAGCTGTGGCCCTGCAGGGCACGGTTCAGGGGGCCTGGTCATGTTGAGTAGGTAGTTGGACTTGATGATCTTGAAGGTCTTTTCCAACCGTAATGATTCTGGCTGTTTTCTTGGTGTCAAATGGTCCATGCATCAGTGATGTACTTACACCTCTGGTTAACCTTCCAGCGATCATTCCTGGCCCCTTATCAACTCCCATCGAGTTTGGCAATGCAGAGCATGGCAGGAGGCTCTGCTGTTGTAATTAGTTCCTGGTCCTTGGCTGCATTTTCTCATTGACATAAAGAAGCCTTCTCCAGAGAGTCCAAGTTGTAGACAGCCCTTGCGCGTGTCATTACGGACGCGCGGTGTTTGTTAAATTGATAATGTAGATTATTAATGTTAAATTAATGACGTAGAAAGCAGTCAATATAAATAGAAGTCATGTTGAAAGCAGTGGCTGGTCAGATACACTGGTAGCTTCTAAGCTTGCAGTCTCCTCTCTCTGGATGAGGACTAATTAGACCCAAACGCAGCAGTAGGTGCCAGGGGTTACTGTATAATCCAGGCATGGGCAAGCACCGGGTGAGTCTCCAAGCTGGTCAGTCTCCAATGCCAGATGTTCCTCTGCTAACCAAAGTAAGGCAGTACTCCAGTGTGGGCCAAAGCCGAGGCTGGCAAGGACCAGGAAGAGTTCCCGAGGTTCTTGCTCATGGACACTACCCAAAGGACGGCTCCAGAAGCCTGGGCAGATACAAGATACAAGATACAGATACAAGCTTCCTTACTGCTTATCAGTTTTAATGACCTACTTTACTCTCCACGTGTACGGTGCTCTCATGATAGCTGGAAATACCTGCTTATTCCTGGCTGTTTAGTGTTTTTTATCTAACAACACTGAAATTAATCACCTTTAGCATATTTTGTGCCTTCTTGTAGCACAAGGAACTGCTGTCAATCTGGCACAAGATAAATATTGCAGCATCCAAAAGCACACGGCATCTTTATTTTCATTTTCCTTCCTTTACAGAGCAGATCAGTAAGTAAACATTAGTGGAGCTAGAAGGATATTTTTAAACTCTCACATCTATGGAATTTTAAAATCTCTTCCTAAAAAAACTCTCTGTGGCCACCGAGGAGCCCAGTGTGGAGATGTGTGTGGCTATCGATGTGGTGTTGGCCGCTCCTTCAAGGACTAAAGGACAGTGCTTGGTGGTGCGTGGTTCCAGATCCTGGTTGGGTTTTCAGGGCTGTATAAATCAGCTTCCAAAATAGAATCTGCTGTGGCAGGAGGAAAGGAGTAAAATGTCTTGTTGCTAAGGAACATGACAGAGAACTGGGAGATGTGACTCAGTCCTTGGCGTTGTAACATTTCTCTTCAGCAAGATGTAGGTCCGTGTCTCTCGAAGTGGGAAGGGACGGATATTAAAAACATTTTGAAATATTTACTGAGGTTTTAAGGAGGGGCTGGGAAAGCCGATGCTGTTGGGCAACCGGCTGAACTCAGTCCACCCAGTCCGATGTGTCCCTGTGTGTTGGCAGCAGCAGGAGCTTAGCAAACGTGTGGCAAAACCAAAGGCGGCCTCTCATCTCCCGCTCCCTGCAGCCGCTCCTCCTCCCGGTCAGGCTCTTGCTGCTCCTTCTCTCCCCGCAGTAGAGTTTCATGTTAGAGGAGAATGGCTCTTGAGGGGCTAATAGCCTGGAAAAATTTTACCTTGCCTTGCTGTACATCTCTCTTTGGACAGCTAATCTCCTCGGTCCGGGGACACCTCGCCGTGCGCTCGCTGCGACGTTCCCAGCCCTTTCTCCGCCGCCGATTTTGGACCGGCCGTTGCCGTTTGTTTCGCTGTTGGGCGTTAGCGGCCACGCGTGCTAACGCCTTGTGACCTTAGCCCCACGCTCCCCTCGCAGCAGGGGCCAGCTGTCAAATCGCTGTTAATAAGAAGAGAAACAAACAGGCTGCCTGTGTGCTGGACCTGTGGGTCAGCACGAACCCTCCAAGATTTTTTTCCCCCTTGGAGTCCAAAGTTTCCCAGGTCTGTATCAGAAAACACGCTGCTGCTGAGAGTCCTGCGATGAGGAGCTCAACCCCAAAATATTAGTGCTAGCAACAAGAGCTAAAGCAGGTGCTCTTGGTTCTGTGTGGGTTTGTTTTCCCGTGGTCGAGTCGTAGGGGACAGGCGGCGGGGTTGTGAGCATGTCCTACGGGGAAGCTGCTGATGCTGGGTCACTGAGGGAGCACTTCAGCTTTTTTTGTGCCCTTTTTCGTGTGCAAGGCTTGAAATCTGCCCTTGGCTTTTCTGTTGTTTGCTTCTGCTGGTCGTTGAAAAGAGGCAGGGTGAGCAAGGTAGGAGATGTCCATCTTGCAGGGGTTGGCTGTGTTGTGATTTGTTCTCCGAGCCTTTTGCGTCGTGGGGCTTTTCATAGTTGTCAGTAAATGGAAGGAAAATGCACACACCAGATAACATCAAGGACATTTATTAACAGATTTTTCCTGTTTGGTCATCACGATTTGATGCCAAGGCATCAGGCTCTTTTCCATCCCACCTTTCCTTCTGGAGACAACAGTTTGGGCGATGGTAATTAAATATTGCATTTCAGAGGTGCTCTTGGGAAGAGTTTTACAGCCCAGACGTGATACTTCTGCAGCTTGAGCTGAGACACGTGGTATCTCTGGCCTGTGCCCTAAGCTTAGGGCTGTAAATCCAGAGCAGTCGTATCCCTCCAGCCTATACAGGCACAGGAGGGATCAGAAGTTGCTGCTGCGTGGCCAGTTGTACCTCAGCGGATCCAGCTCGTTTCCCAGGAATCATTTTGCAGCGTGTTGGCTTCGGCAGGGAGCTCAGCCTCAGAAGGTCCCATTGCCTGCGCTTGGCTCGGCCACCCCCTCTCTTGGGCTGCCCCAACTGCTCTAACCTCCTGTAAGAGCATCAGGTTCAGCAGATTATTTCTAATCGGGGTTGCTGCGGTGACTTAGCTCACAGAGAGGTGGAGGAACGCGGCAGGGCAGCCACGACAGTCGCCAGGGAGATGCGGGAGACCTCGGTGTATCCCAAGAAATGCCCCGTGGGTTCCCAGAGTAAACCAGGACGAAGATACTGTGCTGAACGAGAGCCATGAAGCCACCTTCCATCACCTGAAGGCTGGCACATTCCTCCAGGAAACGAGCTGCCTAAAGCATATCCTGAAAGTGCCTTTCAGTCCGCGGCGGGAGGGCGAACAAGCCCTGCTTTTCATGAAGTCATTGTGATTTAAGAGTTTTTATCAACACCGGGGGAATTTCAGGGCCTTGCTTATGCTACAAAAGCTCGGCGGTGTGGCAACAACAGCGTGGTTGGGTTGATGAACGTTCCTCAGGGAGGTACAGACCGTGGCAGTTTCCCAAAACCACAATAAACTACCTGGCATGAGGATTCCTTTTTCTTCCCTCCCTTCCCACCATATAAAGGCTTTGGCCAGCATCCTCACGTCAGCTAAGGGTGGGATATTTTTTTTTCTCCCTCCTAATTGCCACATTCGTGCCAGCAGAGCTTCAGAAGTAGTCCAGCCTCGGGTGGGGTTCTTTTTTTTTTGGTTTGGGTTTTGACTGGGGGTGTTTTTTTTGTTGAGCCAGTCTCACTATGGAGAATTTGTCCTTGTTCAGGCCGAGATGTTTGGCCAAACGTGTCTTTCTGGGGAGAATGAACCTCTAGGAAAGCCTCTGTTTCTTGGTCAAGAGCTTGTTTAATAGTGGTTAGATTGGAGGTGGAAAGTACCCCGAGTTAGGATTGCTGGTTAGTTCTGTTTGCCTTTCAGTCAGCAGCAGCCCTGACTGCAGCACCCACGTCAGGTTGGTGATGCTGCTGCTTTATTGTCTGAATTTGCTTCTGCGACACTCGTCCACCTGAGCACCTCCTGTGGAACACAGGCTGTGCATGGTTCAGATTTACTGTGGTAGTTTGGGCTGAAAGAGACCCTCAAGATCATCAAGACCAACCATTGCATGGCTCATATTTATCATGTGAATATGAACCCCCAGTGGTTCGTATTTACCCCGTTGGTGGGACAGCAAAGGTAGAAAAGGGCCGATTACTTTATCCACGTTACCTTACTTGTAACATCTCCAGAATTTTTGGAGATCTAAACCCCATGCCTCGTCTCCATAACTGCCTTGTGTTCACTTATTCTGGGGTTTTTGACTGGGAAATGGGTGCAGGACACCTCACTACCCACTCTGGCGCTGTCACCAGTAGAGCAGCAAAGGTTTGGTAGCAGTGTTTTGGAGCAGAAGACATCTATTCTGCAGGATGCCATGGGCCAGCAATGGGCTCTTGTGGCCAAGAGCGCCAGTGGTCTCCTGGGGGGCACTAAGAGAAGTGTCTCCAGCAGGTGCAGGGAGGTTCTGCTCCCCCTCTGCTCTGCCCTGGTGAGACCACACCTGGAATACTCTACCCAGCTTTGGGCTCCCCAGTTCAAGGGAGACAGGAATCTACTGGAGAGAGTCCAAGGGAAGCTACAAGGATGGTTAAGGGA
>VWZY01010093.1:39482-71488 GCA_013399075.1 Chloroceryle aenea
CTGTGGGGCCTGCTGTGGGTGGCCCTGCTCTCCCAGGGGGCTTGGACTCGATGATCTCCAGAGGTCCCTTCCAACCCCCACCATTCTCTGATTCTTGGTAGCCACGTTGGCGTTGTCCAGAAGGCAGCACTGCTGCACTGGCTTCATCTAAACCAGAAATTCTCTCTGAGGATGCACGGCTGGTTTGAGGGCCAGGGGACTGGGAAGGTAGGTAGATCTTCTAGGATAAAGAACATTTCACCTTTTATTGCTGTTGGCAGAAAGAAAACACACCTGACAGCTCCCTGAGCCCTCGCAGCTTAGGAGGGTGGCTCATCCTTATCAGACACCTACTCACTTCTTTGTTCCTTGTGAGAACCTGTCAGCACCGAGATGACTACTTGGATTTTCTCGCCCGTTCTCTTTCTCTTCCCCACCCAGGAGCAGCCTCACTCCTGTCAGTGACTCATTCCTGCGTAGGTACAAAACTCTGCAGGCGCTTTAGGCTGAGAAGGTCTCTCTCAGGGCAGCAGCGACTCGGAGCAGAGCGGTGCAGGAAGCCAGCTTGCACCAAGGACCATGTAGAGGTTTCAGCAGGCTCTGGAGGAAGGAATTTCTGGGGACTGAACCTGCTCGGGCATTGCCTGGACAGTGTCTTGGGCCGTTGCACTGGTACATGACAGGAGTGATGGGGGGAGGCTACTTAATGATGCAGGAAGCAAGGCAATTGTTTTAACCTGTCCCGAGTGGCTTGGAGGCAGAGCAGATTTATTGTGGTTTAAAAACTCGGGTCTCCTTTCTGGTTAGGGATGGAAAGAGGAATTGAATAGCAAGCAAAGTGTGTCTCTGGATCACAGATGTGTGTTGTTCATTAGACCTTTTCCTGGTTTTAATGCCTGAGGTGACACCCAAAAGTCACTTGTTGACCTGGTCACCAGCTCTAGTAGAATTTCTGCACTGCTGGAATTGGGTGGGTGAATTTTTTCTCCAATTTAAATCCAGTACCTGATAAACTCATTTTTCATTAAGTCAAGCAAAATACTTCATGAAGATCTCTGTACAGAGTGTATGAAATGATTCAAATTGTGGAATCATAGAATAATGGTTTGGGTTGGAAGGGACCTTAAAGATCTTCTCATTCCAACTCGCTATGGGCAGGGACACCTCCCACTAGAGCAGGTCGCTCAAGCCCCATCCAGCCTGGTCTTGAACACATCCAGGGATGGAGCATCCACAGCTTCCCTGGGCAACCTGTGCCAGTGTCTCACCACCCTCAGAGTGAAGAACTTCTTCCTCATTTCTAATCTGAATCTCCCCGATGCCAGTTTGAAGCCATCACCCCTCGTCCCATCATGACAAGCCCTTGCTAGAAGTCCCTCCCCAGCTTTCTCATAGGCCCCCTGGAAGGCTGTGATAAGGTCCCCACAGACCCCTCTCTTCTCCAGGCTGAACTACCCCAAAATGAACACATAGGTGTCAGGAATTGCTTTACTTGAGGTCTGTCACCTCCAGTGGCATTATCACGGGAGCCTGAGGCTGCTAACCCTTTGAAATTCCACCCGAGCCCGGATGAGACTCCATTTATTCTTGAGCCAGGCTGATGGGAGATAAATGAGCTGTTACTTCACTGTGATGATGGCTACAGCCAAAATCTGTCCTAACTTTCCTTGGCATGTCAGCACAATCTGCTCAGTTCTTGTGTATGCTTAAATCCAAACCATCCTCAGACTGAAAACATTCATCAGAGCCCCCGTAGGCACAGTTTGGCACATTTGATGCTTCTCCTCGATGCAAAATGGTCGGGGTTTGATTGCTGGGAACGCAGGCGTGGGGTTAGTTGGCCAGTTTTGGTTTCCAGGTGTTGGGATGTGTTTGGCTGCTGCAGATCGGTGGAGTGGAAAGGGGCTTTATCCCCAAGTAGACAGAAACACGTGAAGGGCATTGGAATCGGGCTTATTACAAAGAGGGACTGCATCAATACCTGGTAAAAGAGAAGGAAAAATACTCAGCAGTTCAAAGAGATTGAAACATCACCAAGCACAGCACGGTCTAACCATGTCCTTGGGCCAAGGTGTTCCGTGGTGTCCAGCTGAACACGCTGCCTTGCTGGGGCGAAGCTCTTTCGCCGAGTCCCACCTTTCTCACCAGGGCTCCTGGTTGCTTTTCTGTTCTTTTTTTTTTTGTGTGTGTGTGTGTGTTGGGTTTTTTTTGTTTGAAATCTCCTTGCTGTGTGTGACTCTGTGGTAGCACTTGGGGTTGTGATGCAGGTTGTCTCTCCTCTCTGGTGGGAGCCGAGCGGGAGCAGGGAGGAGCGGTGCTGCCATTGCCTCTCGGTGCTGTAGGAGCCTTTACAACTTCCCAGAGCTGTAAAGGCTTCCTCACAAAGCCCAGCCTTTTATAGCCAGTGATTTGTTCTTTTCAATAGAGCGCTTCTGTTGAAGTTAAACTGCTTTTAAACCATGTACACAATGGCACTTTTGTTGGGGAGCCCAGAGAGACAGCCGGGGCCTCAGGAAGAAAAATTGGCATTCAAGGCATTGTTCTGCTCCCATTCAGACCTGTGCTCGGCTTCTCCTCCCATTTGCATGAGGTTATTCCGGTCACCCACTTCTGCCCTGCCCGGCTCCCCCTCGCATTGATGTGGCAGCACTGGGTGGATTTATTTGAGTGACCCATGGAGAGATGGAGCTGGAGGTTCGGAGAGTTGGCTCCTGAGAGATGTTCTTGTCTCTTTGTGGTCTACTTGTATTTATTCTGGAGGGGATAAACTGCTTCTCTTCAGATCACAGAATCCTTCAGGTTGGAAACGACCTTCAGGATCATCAATCCCAACTGTCTACTGAACATAGCCAGGACCCCTGAACCGTGCCCTGCAGGGCCACAGCTGGATGGTTGCTGAACCCCTCCAGGGGTGGTGATTCCACCCCCTCCCTGGGCAGCCTGTTCCAAGGCCTCACCNTGTCCCCAGCTCCCTCAGCTGCTTTAATTCCTTAGTAAAGAAACCAAAGAGCTGAAGGCTTTGATCTGGCAGAGGCTTGAGAAGACTCCTGGAGCTGCAGTGCCCTGGGACGGACCCCACCTCCCCAGCTGTGTGAGCTCCACTAAAGCTGCAGGGAAGGGCACTCTCTGTAGCCCTTGGAACTTAACGTCCTCCGAGCTCTGCTGTTACAGTCATCTGTTTGTTCTGGAGGCACCTAAGACTACCAGTCTGGGAGCCAAAACATTTCTTTCTGCTCGTAGATTACACGCTGTGTTCGTCAGCGTGCGCCAGGCCACCCGTTGGGTTAGTTCAGCCTCGTTCATTCTTTCCAGAGATGAGAGCTGTAGCTCTCAGGTGCTGCCCACCACCCAGGACAGAGCTTTAGTAGACTCCCACCTCAAGCCCCTTCACTGATAAATGTCTTTGTGTCAAATCCCTCCACTGCAGCTGTCTCCTGTTACTTCTGCACTGGCCAAGAATTAGAACAACGGCCGAGTTCTCTGCCTAGTGTCAGACCTTGGAAAACCAGTTCCTGTAAATAATTGATGCTAACGTTACCGCCGTTCTTAGGTGCCCTGTAGAACGTGTTGTGCTTGGCCTTGCCCAGCTAAGCCAAATGGAAAATGAAGTCTTGGTTTTGTCTTTTTATTTTGTTGGGCAGTGTCAAAAAAACACGGGAAGCTCATCACCTTCCTCCGTACATTCATGAAGTCGCGCCCAACGAAGCAGAAGCTGAAACAGCGGGGGATCCTGAAGGAAAGGGTGTTCGGCTGTGACCTGGGAGAGCATCTTCTCAACTCTGGTCATGACGGTAAGAAAGGATCCATTCTGGAGTTCTTCCTCTGTTTAGGAATCTTATTTTGGGGTGGTCACGGCTAGGAAAGGGTCCTTGCAGAGAAATGTGTAACAGAAATCGATGGCTGGAAGATAAATTTGGGCTCGTGGCAATAAGATGGCCAATGGTGGTTTGACATGGGAGCCCTGGAGATGGATTGAGCTACTAAAGGTGAGGTCTCAAGCTCTTGAAGCCTTCAAATCCAGATTAAACATCTATTTTACAGGGAAAGAAACTTACTTGATGTGTCAGTGTCGGTGAATAATTCACTGGTATGTTAAATCCTTACATTTCTTTTAAGTCAGTACCTTTGTGTGATGCTGGCACAGTTGCAATGCAGATCTTTCATCTGCCTTTTCCCTCGATTCCATACAATTTACAGGCATGAACTGCACCTTGTGTCTGGTCACAGTTTCCTTTCCTCTCAATTTGTTAGGGTGAATTTCCTGTAGCTCTTCTCAGTCCCTTTCACCCTCCCACCAGCAGTTCAGGGAGGCAGCGGAGAAGAGCTGCCCCTGTCCAGGAAAAAAGGGCACAACTGTTCCTCGGATGAACTTTCCTGTCACATGTTCTTTCCTACCCTCTCCCTGGGACCTCTCCAGCCTAGGCTGGGACGTCAGGAGGTACCTGCATTGGCAAGTAGCAAACAGAAGACTCGAATCCTTTCGTGGTTCACCAGCCGAGGTCGTTCCCATAAACGATCCGCGCTGGGGGGTGTTGAGAAGAGCAGCGTGGAGCAGCCGTGGGCTGCAGCTGGTTTGCCCAGGAGTGAAAGCCATCCGGATGAGTGATGGGTGGAGCATCACTGTCTGCCTGTGGCAGCATGGTGAACTGTTCCGTGGTGAACTGTTCTGTATTTTTCTCCTTGCCTAGCTCAGTGGATTTTTGCAGTAGAGCTCTTAGGCCAGAGCTGTTGATCTGATGTCTCCTGGCATCTGCGTGCAGGATGAAGAAGTGACTTGAGGTATGGGGTAGGGAAGGAGTTTCTCATTAAATTGGGGTTCGGTGGTACCTCCGTCTCCCTCTTCATACGAGATAGAGCCTTGGAAAAGGGATGGTAAAGGGTGAGGAGCTGGTTTATGTGCTTTTCCCGGCTGATTCAGTTGGTAGCAGCACTCCCTTGCCTGACGTGAAGTGGGTTACTGCCTGTTGGTGAATAACATGAGCTTGTTCTTATCCTGGAATCAGGACCATGGCAAGGCTGCAAGGCTTGTTAATTGGAACCGGGAAAGATCTTTATTGCTGGGGCTTGGAAAGCATCAGAGCCAGCAACTGGCTGGTCTGGGGACAAAACCAGCCAGTAACCCACGTAAGGACTGCATCAGGAGTAGGTAATTCACACCGCCGGGTGGCTATAGAGCTGGTTTTGTGTTCATGCTGTGGGGGCAGTCTTGGAGGGCAGGAGACATGCCAGCAGAGTGAGCTCATTAATGAGAGAGAGAATTCTCTTTTATCCCCAGCCCTCCTCCTGTCCGTTTCAGTCAGGCACAAGTCAGCAGTAATTAAAGCTTTTCCCTGCCCTCTGCACTGACTTCTTCCCCTGGCTTTAGGGGGTACATATTTTGTTTAGCATTCAAAGACACATCCTGAGCTAAGCTGAACTGTTCTGACTCCCCTGGAGGCTCCTGCCTGGCGGTCTCTGGGAGCTCACTTCTTCTGGTCACTACTCCCCTCCCATCCCGTGCAGCTGAGGGGTTGGGACCGAGCTGTGCTAATGAGGTCTCCTCATCCGAGACGTTACCAGTTGCTTTCACCCTTGATTAGATAACTCTTTCCTTACTCCCTGGAGTGAAGCAGATCCAGTTTGAATGTTGCTAGCAGGGGCACGTTTCCATTTCACACAGCAGGATTGGGTTGGTTTTTTTCATTTCCTCTGTGATTCATCTCTCTGCCCCTTATTCCAAGTGACATAATCCCCAGGACTGGTTTTGTGGAGACGTTTCTGGGTTCCTGTGAATCAAGCTCCCTGCGTGCACAGCATTTTAAGATTCCCTCATTCTGGAGTGTTGATGTTGCTCAGTCTTGGAGCCAACTGCAGTGCTGATCTGCTGAGAGGGGGCTGAGGTGTTCCAGGAGACCCCAGGATGAATTAGATGGAGCAGAGGTGTGGCCCAGCAACCTCACCTCGTAACCAGAACGTAAACAACTATTTCTATAGGAGCACAGAGTGCAGTCTGGGCGTGGTACCTACTGGTGATGCTTTGGGATTACAACCACCAAACACCTCAGTTCAGAGTAAAAAGAAGAAACAAACCAAAAAAGAACCCAGTGCATTCATGGATTTGTTAAGGATAATGCTGGTTGTGATGAGTTGCTGTCCCACACCCACAAGATGTAACAGGACTGAAGGAGGTGACACTGTCCCCAGTGGTTGAAACGGATTGGACGGTGTCCACGTGAACCAAGCTGGAGTTATGGTAAGAATTTTATTAATTATCAGCTTTGGAAAGCTGGCAAAGACTAAATTCTCAAGAATTCCCCATGAAACAACACGAGCAGTCTCCAGTTTGCAGGCATGAACACCAGCAGCTTGGCCTTTCTGAGAGGAAGCGGTGAGAATAAAATGGGATAAGGGAAGACACGGACTGAAATAGGTCTAACTCTCTTTTTAACTAACTGCTGTGTTGAGGCAGCTGCCTGGGATTGCTGAGCTCGGAGAAGAGCCTGTCTGCTGCCGTGCGTGCATGTGCCCAGGAGGGGATTTACACACACAGAGGGAATGTTTCACCTACTGCAGCGTGGGGACTTTCTGCTGGCTCAGCAAGTAATCGCTCATTCCACAGCCTCCCTCATTCCAGAGCCTCCTGCAACAGAGCAAGCTGGCCTAGGAGGAAGGTGATACAGCAACGTGACCTGTCTTAACACTACGGAGCAAGAGCCCAGGCAATCCCATCCTGCAAAGCTCCCTACGCGCCCTTTACGCTCAGCTGGCGCCGAGTTGTGAGCTGGCCAAGCACTTGTCTTGGTTTTCCTGAGTTCCTGAGGTTGCTCTTGCACCGAAGCAGTGCCCTCTCTTCCGAGAGGTTCCTTCCCCAGGCTGGCGTGACAGAACTGGCATCTGCTGGGCTTCGGGGTTCACTGTGTCTGTTTGCTGGAGTTCCTCCGTAGGGGAGGGTGTCTGGGTAGGACGGGAGGAGCAGCTGCCAGCCCAGCAGGCTTTTCATTTTTGGCCAGGATGTGGTTTGTCATGCTTTTAATTGATGCGTGTGGCTCTGAGGAGTAACACTCTGAGCAGGTATGGGCAGGGAGGTGAGGATTGCAGCCAGTGTTTACAACAGCAGCGACCAGGGTGAGTAGTGCACCTTAAACTCCGCGTGCCTGGTGATTCATGCTGGGGACTGTGGTGAGTATTGGGCCGGTGACCAGAGACAGGCGCTTGGGGGTTGGTAGTGTTTGGTTTAATTCCAGGTCTGTGTGTGCTGACTTCCTGGAGCCCTTCTGTGGTGGGAGTTTCACACTCGGCGCGGTACGGAATGGTCCTTTGCCAAAGGTCCTTGGAGGGAAGGCAGCATCGTTGTCTGATCTCGTAGATGAGGGTCTGAGACATGGGCAGATGACAGGATTATTTTCCAAAATGATCTCTGTTCCAGGCTGCTTTGGGAAGTGGGAATGGGGAGCCACAGAGCTCCCGGGCACGGGGCTGGGGCATACCTAGGTGTGCTCCTTCTGCTAACAGTGTCTGTCCTTTGGGGTCCTCTTTGTTTGGTGTCAGTACTGAGTTGTGGCCTGGTACCTGGAGGAGTAAAACCAGTTTTGATCTGAGGGAGTTGTGCTCCTCCGCTGGCTCTAAAGCTAGGAAAGGTTGTGGTGATGCTCCCTTCAAGTCTGCTGGTTTGCACAATACCTCTCCAGTGGGCTGCAGTCACCCAGGGGGGCCTGCCTTAGGAGACCCATCTCCATTTAATTGGAGTGAGTTAGTTATTTGTTGGTTCTTTTGGGGGGTTTGGATACTTCCCCTGCCAATGAAGCATCGTTTGGAAGAGGACCAAGCTTAGCAGGGAGGAGCTGTTTCTTCACCACCCTGAGAGATGTTCCCAGTGGGTTTGGTGCTGTTCACACCCGCCGTGCCAGTTTGGGGTTTGGAGCTGTGAGATGCAGCAAATTCAGCATAATCCCTGCCTCCTGAAGAGGTCTCAATCTTTTTCACCCACCTCGGGTTTTTTTTCCCTTCTCAAAGGAAACCAAATAGAACTTGGATTGAGCTCAACCCTGAACAGAAAGAATTGTGCTTGCAGAGGATGTTTGTTTGGTGGGGGAGCTGCTTCAATGCTCCCATGTCCTCGTTTGGGCCTCCAGATATTTCGCAACGGAGCTCTCTGTGAACTTCCAACAAGAGCCGGAGTCCTCGCTGACATGGGTCGCAGAGACTTTGTACCCGTGGAGGCCCCTGGATTGGCAAGCTGGTCGGGTTCCTGGCTCCGGGCAGGGACTGAGCTGGGCTGGGTGGAGCGTGATGGGAACAGGGAAGCTGGGCGGGCGCGGGTCGGCCGGTGCCGTTTCTCTCCGGCTCCGGGAGCTCGCCGGGCGGTCAGGGTCAGGCAGAGCCATGGTGCTCTTCTGGGAGTGCAGGAGCTGTGAGCGGCAGCGGATGAGGGATTGCTCTGCCATGTACTTTTTATTCAAGTGCTACTGGGAATAAGGTGCTGGAATTGCTTGGACTACGGAGGGCGGGGTAGAGAATACTGGTGGTGGTTCCTCTGTGCTGAAAATGTTCCTGTTGCCTGGCACTTGATAAAGATGGTGCTTTCGTGCTTAGCAGTTTGAGTGGAGCACAGAATTCCCCTAAGATGGTGCTGCCAGGTGTTCATTTCATGAGGAAGTTCCTCCAGGAGTCACCTCTGTTACCAGAGGATTCCACGGGCTAAAAGCAAATGTGGCTTTTGTACCTCTTTATGCCTTTGTTGCATCGTCAGCTTCCACAACTGGAAAAGATGGATTTAGAAATGATTCTCATCTTTAATTCACCAGTTTCCCCCCTGGAAGGATCTCGTTGAGTTATGAGAAAATACCAGTGATTTGTAATCATTAGGCTGAGCTTTTGCTTTTCTTGCTGAGAGAGCAAACACCAAAAGACAAGAGTCTACTCATGCACCTGATTCTTGATGTCTGTTCTTCCTGGTTCCTCAAATTTATTAGCAGTTCTTTTGGATGAGCTGGGTAGGAATAATATAAAAATAAAATGAAAACTGGGAGTTTTCAAAACCATCCAGGATGAAATGGTGGCAGCTCTTGATCCCATTCCCTACTGGGCACTAGCAACAACTCCTCGCAAGGGCTGGGTTTATTCTCTTGTGCTGGTTGTTATCTCTTTAGATAAGCTCCTTAACAGCACCTTGGGCTTTCTGGGGACATCACAGCTTGGTGCAGGTCCTCCAGTGTCGTCCCTCCAGCTCCCCTGGCTGCAGTTGGGTGATGTGGTTGCTTTTGATGCTAATTTATCTCAGATTGGTGTACAGGGAGAGCACCCTTACCAGACCAGAGTGGCTGAGATCTCGGGCAGCATCTTGGCAGGGATCTGTAAAAATCTGGTTCCCTTTGGCTCAAGCAGAACTTTGATAATCTAGATGTCATCTCTTCCGTTCCTGGTGTTAATGTGAGGAGTCCCTTTTACTAGCTAATAATTTTCATCCTAATAAAAGCCTGCCTGGCTGGCTTTGGGATCTTTGCCATCTGTGAAGGAAGCTTTGGTTTAGGAATTCAGGGCGCCCGAGATTTCCATATTTATTAATTGGAGGTTTTTTTGGTGTTTTAACTCTTAGAGGGTAAATTTAACCAGTTTCCACTCTCCCTCTTCCTGCTGGGGAATGAAATTGAACAATACAATCAAGAAGTAAAGCAAACTTTGCTGCAGAGGAATAAGTTATAAATATTTACAGAATTGTTGCTTTTTCCCCCCTTTATATTTAAAGACTTTTTAACTGGCAGTTGTTGCTTTTTCACCCTTTGTTTAAATACTGCTTTTAACTGTCACCACAAGGCAGCCCCTGAAAGCTGAGAACTTCCAGTTCATGTCCTGCTGTAGTCCCTGCCCGTGATGTCCTCAGCAGAGAATTGCTTCACTCCAAGATTTTCCCTTCAGAAAGACTTGTCAGCATCCATCAGAAATAGATCCCCAGGGCCCACCATGGTTCAGAGAGCAACCAGTTACATGGGAGCACAAGCACCCTGGAGCAGTTTCCCCAGGTATGCTTGGAATTGTTACGACCCAAATGCTGGCGACCACATCACTGGACTTGTTTAAGCAAGAACAGCTTGTTCTCAAACAAAGGTTGACTGAGGTGCTGCACGGAGTAGGTTGGTTGTGTTTTAGCTGCTACGTTCAGCTCGGAAGGATGAAGTTGGCTGCAGTCATTCCAGCGGGCCGAGGAGAATGTTGGCTGTGGACGAGGCTGAAGGGTTATACCAGATGAGTTCATTCTCTGGATGAACCCTGGGGGCATTTTTGTCTTTTCAGAGCATTCAAGCTGACAAGTTTGAGTGGGAACTAAGAAGTTCCAAACCTCCATAAATGTTCAGCTCTGGCACCCTCCTTTGAGTTCTGTCTCAGTTTTAGAGTTCATGATTGGGACATAAATGTGAATTTTGAGGGGTTTGCAGTTCTTTATTCTGCAAAGACCTGTTTTGGGGGCAAGTCCTTTAAAGCAGGATTCATCTGCTTCGCTCTTGGGCAGATATCCAAGCAGATAAGGGGGGTGATTGTGGAGGGTGATTCACCCTGTCTGCCATCACATAGGTGTTTAAAAAAACCACAAACCAACCCCAAACCACCAGAAGTAGATCCAGACTTGTCCAGCAGGAAAAATAATGCATCCTTATTTATCCCTCCTTGATAGCTGTAGACAGAGAGGCTTAAATAAAGTAAAGCACGTGGGGAGTGGAGGATTGATCCGCGGGGCTGCAGCTCTCAAATCAGGGGGTGTCGGGTGTTTCCTAAGGCAAGTAGTGAGGAAAATGGGAATCTTCCTCTTCCACCTCCCTTAGGAATATTTCTCTGTGTGCAATATTGAGAAAACTGAACCTAACTGTACTGGTACCATTGTGAAAGGGAAAGAAGTTTCTACACTGGAGTATTTTCTTTAGTTGAGAAGAAATTGGAACTGGTCTGCTAGGGATGAGTTCAGGAGGCAGCTGCCTGTAGACACTGGTTTCCATCAGTCAATTTTTTCCACTACTTGAAACTCTAAAAGCTGTTTATAAGCTGCATGCCACAGGGGGACATTAAACTTTTTCTCTTCCCCCAGTGATTTCTTCTTGTGCTTGAGAAATCATTAACCAAGGGGAGGATTTGATGCACACTCTTACTGACTTACCTTGCACCTTGAGCCCAAACTGGACCACCTCTGTTTCTTACAATCCTTTTATCATTTCCTGCTTGTTTTATGCTATGCAGTGAGGAAATCCTGACCTGACTCAGCCTCTTCACATTCATCTGAGTCCACATTTGCCCCATCTCTGCACACAGACCTTGTAAACAGGGGGGAAAATGATCACGAGGTTGCGTCCTGGGGCAGTAATTCAGTGAGGCAGTGAAACTGAAAGTTTCCTTTTGGTATTTCACAATCTGTAGTAATTTCTTTATCAAAATCCACCTCCAAAGGACTTGGGCAATCAATGGCCTAAGCTGTAGTCGAGTTCTGGCTGGTGAGCTCAAACTCCACCTCTTGTGGCCTCAGGGAGTTCGCTCGATATCTCCCATTCCATCTCCCATGCTTGTAAAAATCAAACTAATAGTCCATAGCCACCCCCAGGGTGCCACAAGGGTAAGTTTCTAATACATGTGAAGCACCTGGAAGAATAACAGAGTGCTGTAAACATTAAATAGCTTTTATTCAGGTGTTAACGCTTGCTAGAGTCAGAGTGGCCTTGTCATTTCTTACAGACACCCACTAAACTTACTGAAGCCAGGCTGAGAGAGTTGGGGTTGTTCAGCCTGGAGAAGAGGAGGCTCTGGGGTCACCTTCCAGTNGACATTAGGACAAAGCTCTTTAATATGAGGGGGGTAGATCACTGGCACAGGATGCCCAGGGAGGTGGGTGGTGGAGGCCCCATCCCTGGAGACATTCAAGGCCAGGCTTGCTGAGGCTCTGAGCAGCCTGACCTAGTTAGAGATGTCCCTGCTCACTGCAGGGGGGTGGACTAGCTGACCTTGAGAGGTCCCTTCCCACCCACTTCTATGATTCTACCTGTACACATCCCCTGTATTTATTTTGATCCTTGGTTGGTTTTGCATAATTCACACCTCTGAACATGTCAGATGCTTCAGAAACCCAGCAGTGTCGAATCCACCGGAGCCTGTGTGTTTTCTGTGCCTGTGCACACCCAGACTCGTGGAACAGAAAAGAGGGATCCAGCAGCCTGGACAAAAGTGCAATAGTTGACCCAAATTTTGCAGATGAGCAGAGAATATTCCTCTTCCTGCAGATGCCTTTTCTGCTGCACAAACTCGCTGATGCTTTTAAAAGGCCAATAGTTTTGGGCAGATTTCCAACCATAACAGGCGCTGTTATTGCTTCACCATCTGCCCTCTTGAGTTGCTGGAACTCGAGATGATCGGGGCTGGGGGCAGCACTGCAAAGAGGTACATGGGGTCCCCGTGGAGAATGGCTTGTCTGGGGGCAGTACTTGCAGGAAGGGCAGAGCACGGGCTTTTGCAGGGAAGAAAAGAGAGGGTTTTCTCTCTCCCCTGCTTTCTTCCCCCTCCTGCAGCTGCAGGAACAGAAATTCTTTATGCCTCAGTGACCCAGAGGACAGCAGGGAGTTGAAAATTAATTTGCATTTTGAAACGCTACAGCTGTAGGGGGAACAAATGTGAGGGGAAAAAAAGTTGCAGCCGGTAGAGGAATTGCTTGTGCTCTTACCCTCTGCTCTTGGTGAGGTGGGTGCTTCTTCCCCTCACGACTTACGGTAGTAAATGGAATGGATCTGATCAGAAAACACAAGCACACAGCCCAAATATGAGTGTATTTAGTGTCTTTGCTCCTTTTGTGGATGTTTTGTATTAAAACCAAAAAAACAGCCCTGGAGCATTAGGGGGGTACAGCCTTGGGGTATGGTACAAAGGCTCCAGTCATTGATAAGTGAGCTGAGGTACCACTTCCAGTCCTTGAGAGCAAAAGCCACCCTGAGTGTAGAGAGAACCCCAACACCAAGATCATCAGCCTTGAACTTTGCACTCTGAGCTGCCATAAAATAAAAAGAAAAATAATAATAATACTAATCCAGCCATATAAATCTGGTGCCAGAGGCCAGTTCCACAAGTGCAAAAGTCATACTTGGAATGAAATCGTTGCCCGAGATCAAGGGGCCCGTGGTGGTGGGCTCGGGCTTCGCCCAGCTCGGCAGCAGCGCCGATGATTTTAACGTGGGTCGCTTCTTGGAAATCAGGAGCATCTTGGAGGAGTTGGTTGCTTGGCTGGGCCTCTACTTCTCTTTTAGTTCTGGTGATTCAAACCAGGATGCGGATTTAGGAGTGAGACAAAAATCTTTAAGAGGAGAATCTTTTAATCTTTCAATATTACTTTAGGGAGGTCTGGAATGAGATGATTTTTGAGGTNTTACATGATCTTCAGGGTCCCCTCCATCCATATCATTCTGTGATTTTGTAAGGGACAATTTGGAGTGAGCTGTGTCCACCTAAACCTCATCTCATGGCTCATTATCCATTNGAAGAATAATTGGGTTGAAACCATCAGGTGGGGATGTTCGTTGTTAGGTTTTTATGTACTCACGTGTTAATGGCAAGGCAGAGAAGATTTCCTATTTGTCTAATTTCTGGGTAGTTTTTCAGGGTGGATTCAGATTAGAAATTAGAAAGTTCTTCAGTCTGAGGGTGGTGAGACATGGAAAGAGGTTGCCCAGGGAAGCTGTGGATGCTCCATGCCAGGATGTGTTCAAGACCAGGTTGGATGAGGCTTGGAGTAACCTGCTCTGGTGGGAGGTGTCCCTGCCCCTGGCAGGGAGGGCTGGAATGAGATGATTTTTGAGGTGGCTTCCAAACCAAACCATTCAATGATTCTAATTTCAGCTGTCCACAAGTTGTCAGGGTCTCAATCACAAAATTTCAAGACAGGGGCATGTCCATGGTGCAGTTCTCACCTTTTGTACAGTACTGGCTGCTCTTGGGGCACTTCATCCTCCACATGTCCCACCCTTCCCCCTCCTTGTTAATAAGAGGTGCTGGAGCAGGTCCAGAGAAGGGCAGTGAGGCTGGTGAGAGGTCTGGAAAGCCTGCCTGGTGAGGAGAGGCTGGGGGAACTGGGGTTGTTTAGGCTGGAGGAGACTGAGAGGAGGAGACCTTATTGCTCTCTACAGCTANTTATATTCTTGTGGCTCAAAACATTGTCCTTAACCTTCTGTAACATTCCTTTGCTCACTTCCAGGCTTTTTTCCATGTACTTCCTGATCATCCATACATGTTCTCCATGGCCACATTGTTACCTTTGATTAGGTGGTTCCGAGGGCGCTCAGGACAATTGATTTCAACCTCCTCGTTCCTGCTGAGCTGGAACCTGCAGGTTTAACTTTTGATGGAAAGCTATGGCTGGAATTCAGCTGAGCAGCTGCTGTAGGGCCTGCTCTGGGTCATTAACCAGCCCCAAAGCCTGGCTGGAGCAGGCGTTCACCACCGGACTGCTGGCGTGTTGTGAAAACAGCACTGCCAGAGGGAGCTCGATGGGGGACCTCGCTCCCCACGCCCAGCAGATAGTTCTGATTCCAGTAATGCACTAAGAAGATAAAAATAATAATAATAAAACTAGCCACACAAAAACCCAGGGAGGGAACATTATGAAAGATTAAAAAGGAGGGGAAAATAAAATAAAATAATAAAGCCAAGATGATAGGAAAGGAAGTGCGCTCGATTTCAGGATGAAGCAAAATGTTCTTCGTAATGAAAGCCGTAAAACTTTTGCTTCCTCTTAATGGCAAAGAATTACCCGGTTAACGAGCCCTCAGAGATGCAATAAACCTTTCAGAGCAGCTGAGAGATGCTCAGGAATGAGGTGAATGGATTCCTTCAGCTGCTGTGGGGAAGGAGTGAGCCAGGCTCATTTCAACCGTCTGGACGCTCGCGCGTTTCCAGCCTTTTGTGCTTTCTTTGCCAGAACTGCCTGAGAGGGCGAAGGGTGGCAGGGGGTGAGGGGAGGTGATGGATTTTGGAACGGGAGCTGTGGGCGGTGCTTGGGCTCTCCTAGAAGAGGTGGGTGTTCAGATGTAGCACCTGCCAGTGGGTTCTGGCAGGCTGTGGCTGAGCCAGTGGCTTCACTGCAGAGAGATTATCTGGAGTCAGTGGTTGAAGATGGTTTTGCTCAGGAAAGGAATAAAACCACCAGGCAGCACTGGGACACTTTTACTTGCCTGGGAATGTGGAGAGAGCTGTGTACTGAGTTTCGTAAACACAGACACCAATTCTGGGCACAGAGGTTAGTGACAGGACAAGAGGAACCGGCCTCAAGTTGCCCCAGGGGAGGTTTAGGTTGGAGCTGAGGAACAATTTCTTCCCCTCCAGGGCTGGCCCAGGCTGCTCAGGGCAGGGGTGGTGTCCCCGTGACCCCTCGAGGGCTTTCCAAGCCCCCCATGGAGCTGTGGTGCTGAGGGCCAGGGGTCAGTGGTGCCCTGGCTGTGCTGGGGGATGGTTGGACTCCCTGAGCTGAAAGGGCTCTGCCAGCCCAAACGATGAGGATTGTTGGGGCTGGAGGAATTCTCCATGTGTTACCCTCTACTCGTTCCCTCATTGCACCCTTCCTGTGGGCTGCTCGTGGTGGCTCTCAGAACCCAGGTGCTGAGCTAGATGGACCCTTGCGGGTGTTAGTACAACCCACGTGCACCATCAAGTCTGGCTGTTGTAATTGCAGGAAACCACAGTAATCAGCTGCCATTAATAGAATTCTAGAGTAGATGTTACTGCATCCTGCAAGCGGGAGTCCTCATCAGTGTCCTGCTGCGAGGCAGCTGAGATGCTCTTCCGATTCAAATCTGCTAGTTGCTTTGGGAGCTAGAAACCAAAACTGGGACCTGAGCACCGAGGAGTTCAGCAGGGGAGGGATTTATGCAGCAGACAGGGAGAGGGACCTGACAGTCACAACGTGAAGGAAGGAGTCATTGCAGGGGGTGGTCTTGGCCCACCTCAGACTTGCAAAATTATATCTTAGCTTTGGCTGTCGTCCTGCCCCTTCATTCTGGTGGTGGTGGGCTCTCCTCCTGCCCTACGTGTGTTTGTATAGATGATGTATGTGGACATTTACTTCCAGGGCTGTCGATTCGAAGGGCAGAGGGAGGTCAAACATTGGCATCATCTTTGTTCAAAAATCAGAAAAACCAGGTCACCCTTCCATCACAGGGCCTTCAGGTATAATCACAGACCTACTTCTGTTTCAGTCACTTCTCCAGCCATGCAGAACTCCCCCAAAATATCTGTGGTTCTGGCACAATATATTTAGCTTAAGGAACAGCTCGCCCTGGGAACCAGATTAGGAAACACGTAGAACAAGCCTTTCCCCTGAAAGCCTTAAATACTTTCTTCTTTAAGAGGTGTTGAATTTTTTGGGGTCAAGAGGTAAGTTGTTTTCCAAAAGCAGTAGAATTTGGGGCCATCTCTTCCACCTGCTCTGGTCTCGGTCACGTAGCTTGCAGTGTTGTGGGTGACAGATGCGCATTGTACCGACGTGCTGCTCACTCAGCAGTGAGTTGTTGTTGCTTATCTTGTCTCAGATGCCTAAAAGTGTGTCTGGTTGATTCCCAAGGCCAACAGTCATGGTGTGACTGAGCTCACAAGGCTGCGAGAAGCACTTCTTGTTCAGAGCCGGTGCTGAGGTTTCCTTCTGCAAACATCTTCTGGCTCTGTTGGCAGGAGGTTGAAATTTCCATCCCACCTACATGGGAGGGCAGATGGTGACCACTGCCACTGGTTTTCCTTCTCCAAAAAAGCAGCACGTGGTTTCCAAGGCTGTTTCTGTGCCATCACTTCACGGACAAGGGCTCTGCTCACCCCAAAACCTGCACCTTGCTTTGGACAATAGTGTGAGATGCCATAAGCACCTGGTAGTGTAACCCTAGAGTCTGGCTGATTTAGTTCTGACCATCTCTTGTATCTGGGACTATCACAGGTCCAGGACCTAATCTGCTCTAGCTGAGCCTGGTGATTGACACGCCCCAGGGATTTACGAGCTTTGTCCCCTCCTGAGCACGGAGCTGATGTGCCACTAGCTCGGGATGCACCTGCTGATTTCCAGGGAACCATGGAAAATGAGGCTGCTTCTCTCACCACAAGCCAGGGGGAGAATAGGGGGAGGAAGCACAGAGCATCTAAGTTCAGCAGCACTTAGGAGAACTGACTGGCAGATGGCATTTGCTGCTTGATATAAGGGGATTTGCCACATGACCTATTCGGGATCTGTGTCACGTGGCAAATTGATCAGACCTGGCATCTAACGTACGAATAAATCTGGATCATCGCGGGAGCCGTAGCAAAATGTGGCTTGCAGAGGAATCCACAAGGATCTGAGCTCTTTCCATGAAGATTCGCGGATGCTTATGAGAGCTCGATCCTAATTCTACTTCTGTGCTGAGGGAAGTTTTATCTCCCTTTTATAAACCAAGTAATTTGCTTCTCCTTAAGCTTACAAGGATGGACAAAGAACCCTGACAGCGGATGCTGCGTGAGGCTGAGAAGTCAGCTGGAAGGAATCGGTTGGTGAAGCGGCTTGAATATTAACTTGACACCTAATTATATCCTCGGGGCTTAGTTTTTCCATTCTGTCATACCCGGGTCTGTCTGCAGTTTCCGTGAGTGTGGGTTGTTGTGGAGCTATCTAAATCCAGTCACGCTCCGGTAGACACTGGGGATGAAATTATCAGTTGTAAAAACTCTCCTGGCCCTGGTACAGAAAATGGCATCTCCCTTCGTGTTTATATTGGCTTAGCCCAGGCAGTGTAGGTTAATCCTGTATAGATTTGAAAACAGAGGCAGGCTTTGGCCAAAGAGAGTGTAGTTGCTCAATTTTATAGCTCTTCTGGAATGGAATTTAACACCACGGGACTCATGAGGGGACCTGCACTGTCTCCACTTGACCAGAATTGACTTTTTTCACCCCGATTCATATCCTGGTGTTTCTTTAAAGCAAAGAACACCTCTGAGCAGTTTCCACAGCAACTTCTGAAGTTCAGTTTCTTACAGGCTTTCCCATCTAAGGAAGAACTAAAGCAGCAGCACAGCCAAGCTTAGATTATGGCATCCGACAAGACCACAACCCCAAGGAGGACTTTAAACGAGCTCAACTAACCAACCCCCTTTGTTCTTTAGTCCCCCAGGTCCTCAAGAGCTGCACTGAGTTCATCGAGAAGCACGGCATTGTGGATGGGATCTATCGTCTCTCCGGGATCGCGTCCAACATCCAGAAGCTGCGGTAAGGGCACCGCGCCTGCCAGTCCGGTTTTAGCGGGATGGGGGCGGCACGGGCCGGGTCCCAGGTCGGCCGGACTGGTCCAGCAGCTCAACGTGGTGTGCAGGGGGTGCTCGCTGCTGGGTGGTACTTGCTGGGCTCGTCCCCATCCTGGAGCAGCACAGGGTGGTTCAGTAGAATTCCTTTAGTTTTCCTTCAGGACGGAGCAGCGGAAGGCTCTGGGGTTGTGCCGTCACTGGGCTGTCACTTTTCATTCCTGTTTCCTCTGGAGCTCTTTTTTGCAGCTGGTATTTCTCCTTGCGGTGGCCTAGTAGCAATTAATTGGGAACGTGCAAGGAATACCGGGGTAGTTCTTGGTGGGTGGCTGTGCGGGAAAGGCTAGCTGTGTCCCCACCCCAGTACATGTCCTATGTCCTTTCATGAGGCTGGTTTTCCTTCTGTCACTTGGTCTGCAGATTTTTGTTGTGGAAGGACTGAGAGAAGCAAGGGGGATGTGACCCTTCCAGTGCTGATCCCCAGCAAAGGGGTGGTTTCCCTAGGAAGGATTTCCTTCTCATACCAGCTATTCCCAGGTTTGAGCCGGTGCGGTTCCTGTACAACCCCTCGGCTCGATGGGCTTATTCCAGTTCGACTTAATCCTGTTTCTCACCACAGCAAGTTCCATTTTAAAAACCTGCTCCCGAAGCTTTGATGTGCAGGCTCCAAAGGCTCTGAGTGTAGCTGTTGCCCACAGCAGTCTTGGCTGAATAAAACGTTTGCCTTTGCTCCACTTACAGCCCTTTAATTCCCCATTTTGACTCATGCTTGACCATCTTGCTAATCGCTGCTCTAGTCCCTTTTTATTTTCCCCTTGGTGTTGCCAAGACCATTTTCTCTCTGGTTGTTTTTTAAAATGTCAAGGGCATGGTTCCCTGGTATAGTTCAAACAAGGGAGCAGCAGCCTCTTTCTGGGGGTTTTTGAGATGTTCCAAAGACAAAAGGAAGGGAGGACATGGGGTAACTTGCAGGAGCTGTCCCCGTTCATCTGAATCACGACAGATTTCAGTGAGGGTTTGATGCACACGTTGTGTTGCTGTAGTTTCCAGCTATATAAACAGAGCATTAGGCTCATTTCAAAGCTAGGGCTGCAGGATCTGCATGAAATGAGTCACTCTTCTTAAATTTCATGTAGATTTGGATCTCCTGGATCTAAAGGGCTTTTTGGTTGGGGAGAAAGATGGAGAATTTATTCCATGTGGGAGGTTTCCTCCAGGACAGGGGATGGCCCTGGAGCAATGCAGTAGCTGCCTCTATTTGGCTGGTAGGAGTGAGTGTGAAGCTGGCAGGTTTTATTCTGGCTCTTTTTTTTTTCCATGGAGAGGCTGTGAAGTTGTGGTGATCTCCTAACACAATCTTCCCTTGGGGTCAAAAAAAAACCCCAAAATAAAGACAATAACGTGTCGTTCTCCAAACAGCCAGCTCAGAGACACAAAAAGGTTGAATGGGGAAGGGTTCTTCCGTGGGGCCAAGTGAAGTTTCTCTCCCGGCGCCGAGTAAGGGATGAGTCAGAAGGGACGGGTGGGAGCAGCACACCCCACATGCTGAGGACTGTGGCTATGGGCGCTCCATGGGTTGGGGTTTTCATGCTTCCATGCTGTCTGTGGGATGAAGAACTGGGGTGGGCTGCTCACCCTTGAGATGCCTGCTCCCCTGGGGCAATCTTGATGTCAGAGGAAGGAAGGAAGGAAGGAAGGAGGTCCTGTAAGCAATATATGGCTGCCCACTGTGGTTAGAAATAGACCTGGTGCCTTGGACACAGGTACCACCTGGCTGTGTCCTGCAGGCAGAGGTGAGCTTGGTGTTTGAGCTGGGCCAAATGCGTGTTTCATCTTCTGTGGTATGAAGAGCCTGGCTCGGGCAAGGGGGAGAGGGCAGGGGTGCTGCTGCTAAGCCCCTGCTGTGGTTTTGGTTGCAGTGGAGAGAGGATGACTCGCTGGGATACCCCAGGTTTGCTTTACAGCTTAAAGGTTCTTGTAGGGAACCGGAGCTCCAGCAAGAGCAGCCGTGATCGCGCGGCCCCCCCGTGCCAGGCCCTGCAGATCAGTATTGCTGACTGGAAACAGCACTTGCTGTGCACGTGTTCAAGCACCAAGCCAGCCCTTGGCCTTCAGAGCCCAGCTTTTATTTCATAAGTGGTTATGATTTTGGGGATATTTTTTTTTTCCCCTCTCTCTGAAAACCAAGGGAAGGCTCCGGGATTTTTCTTTTTTTTTCTTGCTGTGGTTCCTGGCTCTCTTCACCCTGTAGCAGAGGCATGCTCAGCTCACCAGCTCGTCCCCAAGGAGCTGCTGCACACACTGGTTTCCACGTGCAGCAGCTGCCCACAGCCTTGCTTTATCAGTTCCATTTCCAGGCCTTTGCCATGCCAAGGGACAGCAGCTTCCCTTTGGCCCTGTGGGCACAGCCTTTGGGAGGGACTTCCATGTGCAGATTGGCTGCGTGGTCTGGGAGGATATTCTCTGGAGCCTTTGTGAAAAGCCCTGTGTCAGCAAAAGGGAGCAGTTGTAAAACCAACTGAAAATGCCTTATTAGAAGCGTGGGGAGATCTCATTATTTTGGAAAAACCCACTATGGCAGCACCACAGCCGTGGGTCACGTGGCTTTGGTGACTAAGTATTTATTTTTTTCTTGTAAACCACAAAACCTTTGCTTTTCTTGACTGTAATTTGTGCTGGGTTTTATTTTCGTTCCTCCTTTTCCCTTCACCCATTTTTCCTTTTCCCCTGCTCTCATTTCCAGCCACGAGTTTGACTCCGAGCAGATTCCTGACTTGACAAAGGATATTTACATCCAGGACATTCACTGCGTGGGCTCCCTCTGCAAACTCTACTTCCGTGAACTCCCGAACCCTCTGCTCACCTACCAACTCTACGAGAAGTTCTCAGTGAGTCCAAAGGCAATGCCTTTCCCTTTCTGCTTCAGTCACGCCTCATCTCCCAAGGATGAGGAGAGAAACACCCAAGAGAATCCATCAGCAAGCTCAATGTGTCTTCCACAAACCTTGCTTTCTCTTCTACTTAACTTGGGTTTTTTGAGAGAGATCAGAAGAGCCCATCTCCAAAATTACCAGCTTAAGTTGGGTACCTGTGCACCCCATTCCTACTACCATCCTGATGTTCCAGAAGCGTGGTGGGTCCCCAGGGCTGAAGTCCTGTTTCTCTATCTCCTTTTCACCCACACGTGGTGTTGTCCACATGCTGTTGATCCACCTCTGGGCCTCCCAGAGGAGGTTACTACACTACTACTGATATGTAGTAAGAATTCCCCTGTTGTTTCCCATTCCCCCATGGTTTCTTGAGCAGGAATGGGATTAGAGGCCAACACTCCTTGGAGCTGGACACCCTCTTCCAGGGCTTCCTCTGTACTGTCTATAAAGTGACCCAGATTTTTATCATCTCCTCAGCCTTTCTCACATCATCTGGGCTCTTGGGTGTCCCCAAGAGGCAGACCCCTCTCCAAAGGTGCAATTGACCTCACTCCTGAAGAACAGGACCTGGGTCACAGGGTGCAAGAGGCTGGGGCAGGTATCGTGTCTTAATTGCAGCTGAAGTCCTTCCTGCCTTGTTCCAGGATGCGGTTTCTGCTGCTACAGATGAAGAAAGATTGGTTAAAATCCACGATGTCATCCAACAGCTGCCCCCTCCTCACTACAGGTGAGTGCAGCCTTCTGCTGAGGTGGGAAATGTGAAGTGCTGTGAACCAGTCACAGCAACTGGTCACAACTGGAGCAAACAGCTCCTGGCTGTTGCCAATTTTCCATGGCTCTTGCCACCAGCCTCTCTTCGCAGTCCTGGTTATTCACCATGCACTGAGGTTATTCACTGTGAATCATGGTTATTCGTGGTGAATGGTGGCACCCTGGGGTACAGTACTCCCCCTAAATCATGATTAGCAGCAAGGAAGGGTGGTTATTGGGGGTGAATGACCCCCCTTCCCCCCGAGTGGCAGTTAGGTGTGGTTATTCACCATGCATCCCAGTGCTCCTCAGGGAACTCGCAGGAAATCCTGGTTAGAGCAGCAGGGGGTGGCAGGGAAGGGTGGTCAGTGATGGTGAATCTCAGTTAGTGTTGGTTCTGTGCGGGGTTACTCACCATGAATTGCAGTACTCCTGAGGGAAGCTGCAGCTACTGGCATCAAAGTAGGGTTAGCAGCACGGAATGGCAGTGACTGGCAGGGGGGAGGTGGAGCTGCTCACTCCAAAGCATGGTTAGCTGCAGGGAAGGGTGGTGCTTTGTGGGGAATCACAGCCCAGGGCTACTCCCCTTCCCCAGGCACCAATTCACACCCCTCTGCCTCCTCCCTCCCACCTCAAGGTGAAGAAGAGCACGGAGTCTTTAGTGTGTATTGTAATTATTGCAACAGTACGAACCAAGATGTCACCACTAATCATTAAGTTCAGAAACAACTTCAAGATCATCCCATCCAAGCACCACCTCTCCACCTCAGGCAGCCGAGGGAGCAGCAGCTTCTCCCCTGCTGCAGTCACGGCCACCCTCATGGGTGCAGGCCTTGGAGGGAGTGCTGATGCCTTCACCACCCTTTCATTGGCCCTGGAGAAAAAAGAAGAGCCACCCTCTCCTCCCCCTGTTGCTGAAGTCAATGGCTTCACCATCCATCTCAGAGCTCACTGGTTGTGTCCTGTGTGATGGCCAACCCCGGGACAGTAATGGACAGGGGTTTGTTTTGGAGAGTGCAGCATGGCTTTGCTGGTGGGGCTGAACATTCACCTCCCTCTTCTGTTCCAGGACACTGGAGTTCCTCATGAGACACTTGGCTCGTCTAGCTGACTACTGCTCCATCACCAACATGCACACAAAGAACTTAGCCATCGTCTGGGCTCCAAACCTCTTAAGGTACCCTCTTTTCCTATTTCAATACAAGAGTTTTTATGTTTAAAATAAGACATACCTGTTCTCCATAAACCCCTAGCCTTCAGCTCTTCAGAAAAATCTTCTTTTCTTCCCTGCACCGTGCTCTTCTCCTGCTGTTTGATTTCCAGTGGGAAGTCAGCCTAAGCAGGGGCTTGAGACCAAGCGGGAAGCTCCTGAAGCTGTGATTTAAAATGAACTTTTTGTTGTCCACAAGACCACCCCCAGAGAGCAGCCAAACCCNGACCACCCCCAGAGAGCAGCCTCTGTAACTATCAGGCACGCTTGCTAAGCAGGAGCAGTTGGAGATGTTCCCTGCTGGGGGGTGGAAATAAAGTGAAACCCACCCTAGAAGGCCCCATGGAGCCTTGTACAATTCCACTGCATTAAACAGTCACCATTCACAGCATCTGGAAATAAGCTGAGGGAAAGCTCCTTGGTTTCGTGGTCAGTTCATGTCCCCCACTCCAGACCTGCCACCCACCCCTGTTCCTTCCAGATCCAACATTCCCCGTGCCATTTCTGTAGGACTTGAACCCCTGGATATTGTGTAGTGCTTGGTTTAATCTCTTACGTGCCCCTGAAGTCCCATCTCCTGTGTGACCATAGCTCAACATCTGCCTGAGCTTTACCCCAGAGGAGCACATCTTCCCCTGTTCTCTTGGCTGGTGGTGCTTCTCTTACCACACCTTTTCTCCAGGTCCAAGCAGATCGAGTCCGCCTGCTTCAGCGGAACGGCCGCCTTCATGGAGGTGCGGATCCAGTCGGTAGTTGTGGAATTCATCTTGAACCACGTGGATGTCCTCTTCAGCTCCAAACTCAGCTCGGTCATACGCGATGGAGCAGGTGTGTGTTCCTCCACTAGCTTCACCTTGATCAAAAAGTGGGAACAGACACTTAGTGGGTACCTGAGCCTCCCCTGGGACCCTTTCACATGTTTGTACTATGACCAACGGGACAGATTTCCAGGGTTCTTGCCCCATTCCCTGCTCACATTGCCAGTTTGTGGCGTTGGGATGAGAAATGAACCACACCACATTTGTACCCAACCCTGTAGCACCTGAAACATCATTGAGCCTTGGGCTGTACCCATTCCCTGGAGTAACTAAGGCCATAAGTGTATACCTGTTCCATTGGAAGCGAGCAGAGTTGCACCAGGAAGAAAGTTTACTCTGGATCAAACATGGACACCACAAGCTATTGTTATTAATCCTAAAGTGCATCCTGTGGACCATCCGCTTTGCTAACCCATGAGATGTGTACAGGCAGCACAGTTACCACCTCCCGTGGAGCACAAACAGCTGCTTCTCCAGTCTATTTGCTGCTCCCCACTTTTAAAGGAGCCCTGCCTCTACTTACAGCAGAGTTGCTCCAGTTCCCAATGGAAGAGAATTTTAAGTTGCTAGGAACCAGGGGTTGGTTTGGCTGAACAGCAACAGCCCCCAGCCAGCTGAGCTCTGCCAGGGCAAGATAAGCAAAGAGTCCAAGCCAAATGATTATCCAGGCTTAGAACGGACCGTGTACATTCAGCTAATTGTTTAATGACTTGGTCATTTGCAAACAGCATGATCTGACCCCAAAGCGTGGGGGAGAAGGGTCAGGCTGTTCCACGGTGCGGGAGCGCTGTGCTAGGGCAGAGCAGTGCCTGCCAAGAGCCTCTCTTCTGAGCACGGCTTGTACCTGCCTCTGAGAGGCAAGAGGGGTGTTCCCAAGCCTGCTTTAAGTCATTCCAGGTAAAGCTGGAACCCAAACGTCACCCATTTACAGCTGAGCAGGGCATACTTTCCACCAGAGCTGTGATGCTGAAGGGACAGTGGTAGGAACACACCCAGCCAGGATATCGATGTGGTGATGTGCTTCCCCCTGCTCCCCTTAACTCGTGTGAGAACCATGTAAACACTTGCCCAACGAGCCACAGCAAACAACTTGACCTTTAAAGGTCACTTCGAACCCAAACCACTCTGATTCTATGACACGTTCACCTCCAAAACCAAGCACAAGCTGTAAAAATGCCACAGGCAAGACCCACGCGAGGTTCTGCTCACCAGGGCCCTCTGCATGTAAGTTTGTAGCAACATCAATCACACGTTGCCTTTCCTGCTGTACTGAGAGGTGGAACCTGAGGATGACTGAAACAAGCTTGGCAAGAAGGGAGAGAAAAAACCAACAAAACCCACAATCACCCACACCTCATTTTCTGCACAGATGACACTTAGGTATGTCAGTAAAGGTTTCTCACCTCCCTGCTTCCCCCACACGCCCCTTTTTAAAGTACACTAAGCTGCTTAGAGTTGAGAATTTGTGTCATGAACATTCCTGTTTTGACCACATCTTTCAATAGCTGGGATAACAAAGTTTTAGACAAACACAGCACCTCCCTACCCAGAGCTTTGATCTCCCTACTGCTGGTCTCTGATTCTCCCCCTTGCCTGCGGTTTTCCCTTCCAGGGCACAGCTCCTTATCACGGCCCAAGTCCCTGTTGGTGTCCTCTCCTTCCACGAAGCTGCTGACGCTGGAGGAGGCACAGGCACGGACACAAGCCCAGATCAACTCCCCCATCGTGGCAGACAGCAAATACATAGAAGTGGGAGAAGGCCCTGCAGCTTTACAAGGGAAATTCCACACGGTCATAGACTTTCCATCGGAAAGGTAGAGACGAGTTTCCTTTCCAGCATGTGTCATAACTGGGATGGTTTGGGGTTGTTTTTTTCAATTACAGCAAAACCTCACCAATACTGACTTGCAGTAGTTGTACATGAAGTATTATAGCCTGTTTTCCACCTGCTTTGGACTCTGAGCATCCACCTTAGAGCAGTTATCTGGTGGACCTTGTTTAGCCATAACTTCTGTGCCACTCCTCTTTGGCTTTAGAGACTTAATAATCCTGCCACGTTGTTAAGCAGTGCCTATAGGTGCCTGTGCTCATCACACACAGAGATGTAAACAGGGTGAATGCCTGGAAACTTTGGGGGTTTCCAGATTTCAGGACTTAGTGCCTGTAGCAAATGCAGGTTCCCCTCAAAGTGAAGCAGAGGGACAGAGCTGATGACACTGGAAGTTAAATTCAGCAGTGGGAGGAGGTGAGTGTGATATTGCAGCATGACCGAGAGATGGTTTTGAAGACCTCTGATGGCTGCACAGTTCCACCAGTGAGAACTGGTGCATCTGCCAGCTAAAGAAAAAACATCTCTTAGCTACTGTGCAAATACAGCAGGGCCTTTGCTCACCTGCAGTGCACCCGCTTCATGTAGTTTGGTGAAATCCACCCAGCAGGATTTTAGGGAATGAAAACATCCTCAGCTATTTAAAACTCAGTGTCTAAGCTTGGTTTCCACAGAAACCAGATAGTGTTAATAACAACCAACCAGTAGCAGGAACTAAATGCAGCTTCCCCCCCTGCCAACAATTTGCTCCCTCTTCTCACTCCAGAAAAAGACCGCCCAGCAAGATGAAGAAGTCGCCGGTTGGCAGTTGGCGTTCCTTCTTCAACCTGGGAAAATCATCATCCGTCTCCAAACGCAAGCTCCAGCGCAATCCCAGCGAGCCCTCGGAGATGAAAGCCATCGCCCTGGCAGGTGAGGGTGCAGATCCACCTTCCAGAACGACGGGCATTTCAGAACTGGGTTGACAACGGGCTTTGATCTCCTTCTAGCGTTCAGTCCGTGCATAACACCTTCACTTCACCTCGCCTGAAAAACGGACCTTGCACGAGCTCAAGAGCCAAACCCGCTCTGAAGTGCTTCTCCCAGAGGAGCTTTTACAAGCTAACACGTGGGGATCCCTAGAATAAATCTCAGATTAATTCTTTCTGCCACTCTTACTGTAACATCACAACAGCTGCCTTTGGTCTTCTCAAGAGACAGACAGTTGAACTAGAGAAAGAGATTTTTCCACCACTATTCACCCCCCAAAAGCTATACCAGCTTAACTAGAAGACATCCAGCCACCTTTTGTTGCCACATCTGATGCACGCAGGCTGAATTCTCAGCCCTTTCCCTGTAGATTTCACCGTCTTTCTGCATTTACAAATAACAATATGTTTTGCAGCAACATGCACCACAAAATCCCTAAAAGTGGGTCAGTCAGGACTTGTATCCCTGGTGCATTTTCAAATTATAACCCTCATAGTCTTCAGTATAATAAACCCATTAAGTGAATGCCCTTTAAGGCTGCAGCAGACTGTCTCCTTGGACTGCTGCAGTTCAGTGCTTGTAAAACAAGTTCTATAAATGTTACTTCTTTTAAAGGGTTTTATTTGCTGGCAGGAACCTGCCAACTATCCCAGCTACATCCAGACAGAGTCTGTAGCAGAATGCCATGGGGAGTCGTTTCCCAACGTGTCATCTGCAGCAGTTGTTCCCCCACCCCACAGGCAATAGATTCCCTCTCTGTAGTTGCCTCTTGCTCGGTAGCACAGGGTCAGAAGGGATCTCCATGGGCCAGGGTCCCACACGAAACAGGACTGCATGTCTTGGACTACTGCAGGCAAACTACTACAAACAGGACGACTCCTCCTCGTGGGCATGGAAGCTCTCAAGAGTAGAGCAGGATAAATAATTCCTTTAAGCTTCAGCGTGTAAACACCACCAAAAAAATCCCCAATCCCAAAACAAACCAGCACAACCGTTTCCCTCAGGACGGCGGTGCTGGTGTTACAAACTGATTTTGTTTTTCTTGCCACATTAGAGGACTAACTATAAACTGCTTTATTAACTCGGCTCCCGGCTCTGTTGCCTTCCCTAGGTGGGCGAGGAGACAGCGGGACTCTCCGCTCGGCGAAAAGTGAGGAATCGCTCACCTCTCTGCACGCCGTGGATGGTAAGTCAAGGTTGTACCTGTGCTTTTAACGCTTGTGGATTTAGGAAATAAAGCAGTTTGCCATTTGGAGAGGAGAAGACTGAGAGGGGATCTGGTTAATGTCTGTAAATACCTAAGGCTGGGTGTCAGGAAGGCAGGGACAACCTCTTTTCATTTGTGCCTTCTGACAGGATGAGGGGCAGTGGATCCAAGCTCCAGTGCAGGGAGTTCCACCTCAACATGAGGAAGAACTTCTTTGCTGTGAGAGTTGTAGAGCACTGGAATGGAGTCTCCAGAGAGGTTGTGGAGTCTCCTGCTCTGGAGACTTTCAAAACCTGTCTGGATGCATTTCTGCCTGATCTGCTCTAGTTCTGTCCTGCTCTGGCAGGGGGGTTGGACTCAATGATCTTCAGAGGTCCCTTCCAACCCCAAACATTCTGTGATCCACTGTGGATACTTAACAGGGCAGATTTTCCACCCATCCAGTAAGAGCTGGGATTGCTAATTAGTGAAGCAGCTTACCAGCGCTGATGAGCACCACAAAGAGATGCTCTTCAGGTCTTTGTTTTCCTTCCAGCTCTGCTTACACTCATTCCTTGCCACCTCTCCTCATTCTAAGGTAGAAAAGATGGGAAGGAAAAAGCTTTCTGAGAAAACCTCAGGTCTACAGAGCACTTAAGACTAGTTTTGCTTTTGCATGCAGCTTAGTTTCAGCCAAAATCAGACCCAAGAACTGCTACAAGAGTCTCTGAGCAGATGTAATAAAATCTTACTACTACCTACCTTACTTTTGTGCGTAGAGCTCACCAGGTGAGCATCTCCCACACTGCCTTAAAACTGCTTTAAAACCACCACCAAACCACCACCTCCTGGACAGGCAGCTTTTGACCCCAACCCCTATGTATCATTTCATTCCTAGGTGAATCCAAACTGTTCCGACCCAGAAGACCCAGGTCCAGCAGCGACGCATTGTCCGCTTCCTTCAACGGAGAGCTCTTGGGAAACATGAACCGCTGCAATTCTTACGACAACCTTCCCCATGACAATGACAGCGACGGGGACGAGGGGCTCATCCACGTTCCTGCCCTGATTTCTCCCCGATCTGCTGAAGATGTTGACCTGAGCCCACCGGATATCGGAGTCGCCAGCCTGGATTTTGACCCCATGTCCTTTCAGTGCAGCCCGCCCCAAGCCGAGTCCGAGTGCCTGGATAGCAGCACCTCCCTGATGGAGTCGGTCGGTGTAAATAAGGAGAAGCCAAGCTTGCTAAAGAAGGATCTAGAATCAGGCAGCCAGTCCCAGACACCAGGCAGTGCCACAAGCTCTGAGCCAGTCTCCCCTTTCCAAGAGAAGATGAGTCCCTTCTTCACTCTGGACCTGAGCCCAACCGAAGAGCAGGCCTGCAAACCCCTCACCTTCTCACCCAAGGTGGGGCGGAAGCCCATCAAATCTCCGCCGCTGACGACGGCGGAACCCGTCTCCTTCGCGCTGCCCGGCCGCGCGGCAGAAGCCGTGGGGGGAGCGTCCATGGCAGCCAGAAACTCCTCCGCTTCCAGCTGGAGCAAAGGGATTGGCATCACTGAAATCACAAACAGGTCCCCAACCCAGATGTCCTTGCCCCTGAAAAGCAGTGACACAGGAGCAGGGGAAGGAGCCCACCAAGAGCTGCAGCATGCCCAGCTAGTGGCTGCTGGCAAGCCAGAGTTGCCAGAAGAAGGGGAGAGACCAATGTCAAGCACTCAGAATAAGACTGTACCCACTGGACACACACAGCCAGGTACAGTGTATTTTCCTCCATTCTTTGTTTAAGTTCCAAAGGGGACCTGCTCTCAGAAACGTCCTCTCCTCTGCGTGCCTTTTAGGAGAGGAGATTGCCCGTCAGTTCTGATCACAAGTGTCTTGCAGAGCTGTGCAGATCAGTAAGGTCTTGACCTCTGCCTTCTCCCTACATCACACAAATCTCGGATAATTTTCCATATACTTTCTATACCACTTTTTTTTTCACCCTCCCCATCTTTTCATACATGAAAAAATCTATAGCATGTCCTTCTAAATCATTTCAGCCAATCGACCCATCTAAGACTTTTCTTTTTGAAATTCAAAATCTGCCAACACTTGAAGAAGGGACCTTTTCGCCTAAAACCTTATGATCAAAATTGTGTAGGGGTATCTCATTCTCTGCTACCTACTTCCTACCTCTCTAGAAACGCAAGAGGAGCCTCTAGACAATCTCTTGTGGGTTTTTTTAGGGTTTTTTTTTGGTTGTTTTTCCTCCTTTTTGTGATGAACTGCTGTGCTGTTGAGCAGCGTTTGCATGTGAGACGGAAGATAGTTTCACACCAGAAGGAATTGCCACTGTGAAAGTATGGAAAGCATCTATTTTTTTTTTATATAAAGAGTCATGACCATTAGGTCACTCTCCTTATTGGGTAACATAAAATCACTCTCTCTCTCAATTTTCCCCCCATTAGGAGCAGTTGCCCTCGACTCCCCCCAGGATCCTGTTCCCGTCAGTTCTGTGTCTCTTATCCCTCCTCCTCCTCCGAAAAACGCAGCGCGCATGCTGGCCCTAGCGTTAGCCGAGTCCGCGCAGCAAGCCTCCGCTCAGTCTCAGAAAAGGCCAGGAGATGCTCACTCTGAAAGCACAAATTATGGAGAGGCTGAAGCTGGCACAGCTCTAGAAAAGCTCCATCTCTCTGCTGGTGCTCCCGACAAGCTCCACCTGTATACTGGTCTGCCCGAGAACCGCCTCCACTTCCAGACCGGTGCACCCGTAGAGCAGGATTTGCAAGGTAGCGGCACACCCGGGGAGCAGAACCANGGTTGTTTTTCCTCCTTTTTGTGATGAACTGCTGTGCTGTTGAGCAGCGTTTGCATGTGAGACGGAAGATAGTTTCACACCAGAAGGAATTGCCACTGTGAAAGTATGGAAAGCATCTATTTTTTTTTTATATAAAGAGTCATGACCATTAGGTCACTCTCCTTATTGGGTAACATAAAATCACTCTNAGCAGTCCAGCTTCCATCCTGGCAAACCGGGGGACAAAGATCCCTTCCCCTCGCACGCCGGGGACTGGGAGCACACCCACCACCATTCCGCAGGTGCGCTGCCTGACTGGGAACCACCCACAGCAGACCTGTCCGTAGATAAGCCCCACCTCCGCGCATGCATGTCTGGGGACAAGCACCACACTCCCATCTGCACAGCCGATGACAAACTTCAGTCTCCTCCTGTCGTAAGCGCCGGGGAGAAAAGCGCCCCGGCTCCGATACCCTATTTAACAACCATCCAGCCAACAGCAACTGAGCCCAACCGCGGGCCGGCCGCGACTCAGGCGGATGTCACCGTCACAGCTGCACAGCGCACACTCGCCACCAGCCAGCCCGGCCCGGCGCAGAGGCAGGATCACCAGGCAGCAATGGGACAAGTGCCAGCGGCCTCAGGGAAAGCATCCAGCAGTCCCAGTCAGGTAGGGGGTTCCTGCTGTGATACAGCACCAGGGTGCGAGGAGTTGAAACCCACGTACGGTGTCGTTAGGACAAGTGCATTTATAAGCAGACCACCTAACAAAGCACGCTGTAAGGAGTTTTAACCTGTTGCTCCAAAGAGCCTACGCATCTCAGATGCTCCAGCAAGCAGCAGCGATTCTCCACAGCAAACACAAACCAGGCATAGAAAACTTAACCTGAATTAATCCATACGAGCATCTGTGATATTTTAACTACAGAACAGGGGAAGGGGAAAAAAAACCCAAAAGATGCTTGCCTCTAACTTCTACTGTTTTTTTTTCCTTGTAGGTATGGGGTGCCCCTGAAAAGCCACCCGAGCCCATGCCTGGTTTTGTTCCAGAAAGCAGTTCTGCTACCCGCTGCTCCTCCTCTGTGCCCACGGGCCACCAGAGCCACTTGGAAAGGCCTCGGGAGACGCCGCGAGCTCCCCCGCTGCACCTGCGCTCCGAGTCCGTCCCTACTCACTCCTCCTACAGCTTCACGCCTCCCGTCCCGCCCGTGAGAACGCTGGAGAGCAAAATCGCTGCCGCCATGCACTCCAACAACACGGACGCCATCAACAACTCCAACTACCACGCCTTCCTCTCCTCCTCCATGC